>CAKOAT010127376.1:76831-97501 GCA_932364175.1 Eruca vesicaria subsp. sativa | reverse complement strand
AAATTATATATATTTGATTGATTAGTATAAATAATCAAATATATCATATTAATGAAATGGTTCAACATGACTTTTTTGTAGTAGATGTAAATGGTACTTCTATTTTAATAGAGAAGATGATTTTTATTCTTTCTTTAAGCGTTCGTCGTTAAGTTAGATTTTGGAACTTTTTTTCTTTTTTTTTCGCTCTGTTTTTTTTGGTTATGCTCTGTTTATTTGAAGGCAAAAAAAGTTAAATCTTAAATACATCATCATATAATCTTTATTTATATTTATATAATGCTTAGTTACATACATGTAACATTGATTAATAAATTCAGGAATACTGCTTCCACGTTGCAATTTTCCCTGTAACATTTAAATTGACGGATGATGTAATATGTGCATGTAAACATCTTCAATAGACATATTTTCTGCGCAGCACAATCACAGAGAACGATTATGTCTACCTCACTTTAAAATTTTCTAAAACCTTTGCATTCTATAATTTACCGAAACATGCACTTTTTAGAAATCAAACCGTAAATTTGGTATATAAATTTTAAACTTTTACCAATAAGCGATGATGTTTCCACAAATTTTAGAGCAAAATTATATTTTGGGTTATTGTAAGTAATGAAGACTATAATTCATTATAAATACATCAAATGGCAAAAACTGATTAGTGTATAACAAACCAAATATCTACTGACTCAAACTCATCCGACGATCCGAGCAGGGTGATATCCAGTGACGGAATCATATAAATTTTTATTTGTTTATTTTAGGTTAGTGAATCTCTATAATATTATTTGAGAAGTCAGTTTTCTATGTGTCGCGCTCAAGTTAACTCTCACGATGGTTGATTACATAGATACCCTTAATGAATTGTTAGATTTTAAGTTTATTATTAATTTTTATTTAATTTCCTTTTTACCTTTTTCCAAATAACATATAATAATAAAAAGGAAATATTTCTAAAATTTTAAAACTAATTTAAAACGAAAATATATATATATCTAATATGACTTTATTAAAAAGGAAAATTTCACAAAATAGTAATATCCCCATTAATATATATTTTTAGATAACATAAAATCTATTTTCAAAATAATTAATATATATATATATATATATATATATATATTTATGAACATTCAAAAATTTATCAGTTACACTTTATTTTTTAAGATTTTTTAGATTTCAACATATAATTTGATAAATATTATGAAAATACATGTATATTTAAGCGATAAATAAAACTAATTTGATTGGACTTAATTAAAATGAAAAGTAATTATACTTCAAATTTTAATTTAAAAATATATTTAACTCAATATACTCACAAAACGAATGACCCGACTAATTTAATTTATATCCAAAATTAAATATCTAACTAGAATAAGAGCATATAATTTTATAATAATAATAATAATAATAATAATAATAATAATAATCTATTTAATTATATATATATATATAAATTAGAGGTTGACTCAAAGCACATTAAAAAAAAAAAAAAATATTAACCATTTACAATTCAATTCTTTTGTAGAATTTATATATATTCATGAGACTTCAAAATATTATCATTATATTCATTTATGTAATTGTGAATTAAACACTTCAGATTATTATTTATTTCATTTTAAGCACAATATATATTAAGTTATACATAATTTAACTATAGTATATTTACATATTTAAGACAATAACCAACCAAAAAATATGAAAATTAATCAAGGTTTTATTATATTTATAATAAAAAAATATTATAGCTAAATTCGAAAAATGGATATTATCCAATATATCAAATTGATAACCAAATCAACTATTGATCCAAAAAATAATTAAACCGACAATAATATATCTAAAGTCATATGTATAAGTAGAATAATATAATATTTATTAATATAAATTATACATATAAATTTATTCAAAATTAAATCTAAATATCATCAATTATTATAAAATTTTACTTTTATAAATATTCATACCCGTGCATGAGCACGGGAAAATCACCTAGTTATTCTAAAAAGAGAATTATTCTCGTATAAGTTATATTACTAATTTTACTAATTTGTACTAGTTTTACTCCAAAAAAAGTTATATTACTAATGTTTCTCAGCCACAGGTCTTGTTCTCGCAAACCTCCGTATTGGCTAGCCGCCAAAGTCTATATTGCAAATTTGCACTTTTTTCATTTCCTATTGTCAATTTACAAGTGGCCAAGTATTAAAATTACTTGGAACTTCAAAACTAAGGGACTGACTGATTTTTCTTACATCACCAGACGTTTGCCATAATTTCTTTAGTAAATCTTTACACTTTTAAAATCAATATTTTTATGTTCAACTCCCACTAGGCCTCACTATGTGTCACCATGTATCCAATGCTGCTAATGTGGGATTTCAAAATGCACTAGAAAATATAATTTGTTTATAACATCATATTTAGAAAGTAATTTATAAAAAAATATATCACTGATAATTTTGTATGAGAAATGTGTATGTTTATAGATAGTAAAGATGTAATACAGCTGTGGTGACCCTCTCCTTCTCAACGATCCCCCTTTTATAGGTGTTTAGGGATGAATCATAACGTTACGTGATCTTTGACTAGTATATGGTGCCTTTATGATCGGGTTTAATGCTTCTCATTTAATTTTTAGTTTAACTGCGTGGAAGACGCTGACTATTATCTTAGCTCGGGATGAGCAGTCATCCTTCGTCGGCTTATTGTGTGATATTGGATCATGCTATTAGATCGGGTTTAAAATGAGGTGAAACGTGCCTCCAATGATAGCTCCCCAGCCGGCGTGTCTTAGGTCGTCAGATATATCAGATGCCAATTTCGACTTTGGTGAAGTATTTGAGACCAATGGTTTCTAAGTTTCAAAACCTGATTTGAGATTCTGGTTTGGCGAATTAATTGCAAGATTTGAGTGTAGGTTTTGAGGTATTTTATTCGAATATGAATCGTTATGTGGTTCATAATTATTATGTTTCTTGGTTTTAGTGTCTTTTTATATTTCTTTTCTTCTTTCTTCATTGTTCTGTTTTTTTTCATGTTTTTTTTTTTCATTTCTCTTTTAATAATTCTTTTCTTGTTAGACTTTCTTCTTTTCCAATTAAATCCTCATGGTATTTAATATTGATAAAGTGTATGACAATCTTCATAATCTCTTACTTTTGTCGGTTGTAGTTCCTGATGATTCGTCTGATGATAATGACTTGTCCATCGTTTGGCATTTCCCTATTGGTGATGGCAAGATATTTATGATGGTTGAGGGTTCGTCGTCCAAGTCAGATTCTGATAATCATTTCGATGTTGAGACTAATGCTGTGATTCTTCCTGAGGATCCTACTCCACTTTCGACTCTCTTCGCCTCGGAAGAATTGCTCAGTACGTTGCTAGATGCCTCATTCGTTTTTGGGATTTCCAAAACATCAAAAAGAATGGATAGTTTATGGGGATAACGATTCTCCTCCACTATGAATTGGTTTGTATTGTTTTGAATCTATTTCCTTGCTATTTTTAGTCCAGAACCCAGCTTTTCGCTTCTTCATATATGAAAACCTCCAAATATATTATCTTCTTTTATTTTCCTGCAGGACTCGGTGATTAACGGGTTCATATGCAAGTAAAACACATATTAAGTTTGTAAGCTTTTGTTAGGCGATGCTGGTCCATCTCGAAAAATATGGGGAATGAGATAGCAATTGAAGCTATTAAGAAAATTCAGAACCCATATCAGGTAAATTATTGTGGTTCATCAATTTGTATTGGTGTATCAAATTCCTTCATCTCTAATCTCCCTAGCTGTTTCCATTGGGTATATCTTGTTGTTTGTTTGTTTGTTTTTCCAACACAACAGCAAAATTGATTATGCAAGTTGATTCTTTGATGATTGCACTCGAAAGGACTTTGAAAAGCCAATGTTATTGCAGACAGTGAATTGGAGGCGGGAGATGAAGACTAGGAAGAGATGCAGCTTCTTAAGTATAATGCCTACAAATGTAAGTGTTAATGATTGAGCTCACATTCGTATCAACTTGGCGGCGGTTTTATCATCTAATTATATCATATTTAGTGGCAGCTAAAACCAACATGGAGGTGTTGTGAGAAGTGGTTGAGGCAGAGGCCAAGCTGGTAGTGGCAAAGGGCATAAAAGTGGACCAGCTGGACTGTCATACCTAAAAGTAGGATTGAAAAATGGAATAAAGGGTTCTAACATGGTATTAGAAAGAACATGTAAGGTAACAATACCTGAAGGTTGTTTACAGTTGTGGATCGTCATGTGAACACGCTCATGTCTCTCTAGGAGCAGCTGGAGCTAAAAAATTTTGTTGCTTAGACTTACACAATGATTTATTTCTTCTTCAGCTAGATGGTGATCCAACCTTTTGGAATTTATTAGATTGTTAATTTCAGGACACAGGCGGGTGAAGCAGCTGTGGATTGAGAAGATAAGATGGTTGTGCATGCCTCTAAAGAAGGAGCATGAGGTAGAGAAGAAACAAAAACAGGAGCATGAACCTGAGCCGTAGTTTGGAGAAGAAAAGGAGAGAGGAAGCGTAAAGCTTTAAAAGAGATAGAGATGGGAATGCGGAATACAAGGCCTTTAAAACACTATCAAGAATTACTCACAACCATGGAAATTGATAAGGAAGATATCTCTTTATCACAGATCGTGCTGCTGTTCATCTGGAGATGACAAAGGTATAGTCTCTATGTTAGTCTACAGTTTTTATCTGATTTTCTTGGTCCATGGTTGAGTATAAATGTGATCATGTTTGACTCAGTATTATGAGTTCCTAAATGTTTTTTTTTGTATATTAGTCGATATTGATATGTTTAGTATTGTGGTTAATTTATTTAGATCATGTTTGATTTAATATGATGGGTGAAGGTATAGTTTCATTTGTATTAGCTTACAGTGATTTTCTTGGCAAAGAGGTTGAGTCTAAATGTGAATGTGCTTGATTAAGTGTAATGAGTGCCTCAAGGATTGTGATAAGGCTGTTGAAAGAGGTAGAAAGCTTAGTTCAGATTACAAGATAGTAGGTAAAGCTTTGCTCTAGGGAGGGAACAGATCTGGGGAAGATGGCATAATTCTCGAGAGCTGAATGAGGCACTCATGAGTCAAGAAAGAGTTAGCGCATGAAGAGTAATTTGATCCAAAATTGGTGAGGCGGAACATGAGAAAGGTATTGTGGTTAAAGAAAGTTATAATGATATCCTGATGTGCCTATAGTACATGTAATGAGTTCTCCAAAGTGAAGGAGTATCGTGATGGTGTGAAATATTACACTGGAACGATCAATAAGCATCCAAAAGACCCGATAGTAAGGCCAACTCTAATCATCTTATGTGTGTCACTATTGTGTAATTATAATTGTATTTGACAAACACGTAGGTGTGACATCGTACAAATTAATATTTATTCAGAGGTGTGTGACTGGAGACATCACTCCCTTACAAGTAGTGGATTGCTTCAAAGGTTAAAATTGCTCAGTTCTGGACACCACCTCTATCGTCACTTTGAAGGGCTAATCCGGAGAATTGAGAACAACACTCTTGTGTTATCTGATTTGTCATGAGTCAAATCAGCGGTAAAAGTTGAGATTTTCCTATTCCATTTTCAATGTTCATGTGAAATACCAAATTGTTTGTCTTGCTTTAGGTTCTGTTATTAACTCAGTCCATTGATGGTTTTAATATAAATTAGTATTGGTTTTCAAAGACTATTTGTCAGGTGCACATAAAAATATTTAACATCGGCATTACATATGTTCTTTGTAATTGTTAAATGAAACCATCACCTTAAACAAAACAACTATTGCTAGATAACATCACTCAGAGTTTATTAATTTACATATATTCTCGAGCCATCAAAACAATAGTAAAGACAATAAAAAGAATATGTACCAGAGACATACAAAGATCTATGAATTTTTGATGATTTATACACATCAAGACTTCATGCCACAAGTTCACACATTTCTCCGTAAAAAAAAAATTATAATAATTACTTTTGATGAATTCGGCTCGCAACGCTTGCTCCGGATGAATCCGATTCATGATTCTTTTGCGGACCCCACGCCATGTGATAGTCTTCTATTGGTCCATTTTTTTTTAAAAGTCAAACAAAAAAAATTAAAAAATAATAATAAAAAACTAAAATCGTGAACCCCAAAGCGGGTTCATTGATGCACATGGTCTAAGGAACAGCGTATACGATGGTTTTCAAACTGTTTACTATGCAAGGGGGCTTCTCAATGTAGACGGAAAATAACACCACATAGGGCTGATAGAACTGTATTTAACCGTGATATAAAAATGAGACTGAACAAAGACCCATCATTTATACTCCGAATATGAAACCCGTAGCCCGTGAAGGACCAGTAGCGATGAAGAGACCAAACACTGAGAATAGATCTCAAAATGAAACTTGTAGGGAGATGGCGAGAGAGAAGAGGTGTGTGGAGTGTGGTCACAGAGTTAAATCATTGTTAATCCAATACTCTCCTGGCAACTTTCGTCTCATGAAATGCGTAAGCTTTTTTTTTATTTCACCAAAAACTAAAATTAGGGTTCTTAATTTCTACTGATTTTTCTCATAAAAGTTTACATCTTTGTAGGAGAATTGCGATGAAGTAGCAGACGAATACATCGAGTGTGAGCTAATGGTCTGTCTTTTTTAAATATTCAGTTGATGATCTTCTGCTTCTTGGGTTTCCATCAAAATTTGATTTTGTTTTATTTCTCAGATTATATTCATTGACTTGGTTCTTCACAAAACAAAGGCTTATAGACATTTACTCTTCAATGTGTTCTCTCAAGAAACTGTCTACGTTCAGGTAAAATAATAAAGGCAGACACTTTACTTCAGTTCATGAATGCTTAAACAGCTTTTCTTTACTTAATCAGACACATTACTCTGTGTTTGGTCTCTGTTATCTGATCTTCAGAAGGTTTCACAATTTGGCAGCATCTGTTGTGGAAACTGGTCTTGGCTTATCTTCTTCTAGATACTTGTATCCTTTTGTTTTGTTTTGTATAGTAACTATACAGAGCTGATTATTTTGGAGAGCCTTTAACAAATTTAAAGATAGAAGCTTGCTATTGCGAAGAACTAATGATGAGTCAAGCCTGCCCTTGAACTCTATTCTTGCACCTCTAGAGGTTTGTTGGTTCTTCCTTGAAGCTGTATTGGTTTTTGGTCTATTAGGAATTTAGGATGATATAATAAGTCATTATAATTCATTGAACAGGTTCTGGTTAATGTCTTGTCTGCAAACTTTGCATTTGTTGTATCATTTGTACTTGCGTCCAAGATTATATCAATCGGTGCTTCAAGGTATATAGTACGGTTTATTTATAATGAATTTCACAACCAAAGTCTTATCTCTATGTTAGTGATGATAACTTAGTATGTATATGTATTGCAGAAGGAAAGAGATTCTTTTGGGGATATTTATCTCCAGTTACATCAAGATCTTTCTGTTTGCTATGCCGGTATGTTACATGTACATTGTCTCAGAATCTTGTTTCTGTATCATGATGAACCAGAATAGCTTCTTCTCTATGCACTCGTACTAAATTAGATAGAAGTCTATTGATGTGATAATGTATGTAAATCTGGTTACAGGTATGGGAGTTCCCGGTTTCGGTTATCTTCATTATTGATATGCTTGTATTAACATCAAACGCAGTTGCTCTTAAAGGTTTTAGATCTTCTGTTCTGTCTCAATTCTTTTTCGTCACTTAAGTCTTATCTTTCTGACCCTGAATCTCTCATGCTGTTGCCAGTTATGACTGAATCAACAACGAGCCGATGCTTAGCTGCGTGTTTCATGGCACATTCAATAAAGTTCTTGGCAGATCAAATCTCTGGGTCAAGGTCATTGAAACACTTGGGATCTGTGATGTATCTGCCGTTTCTTTTCAGAAACTTGTGATCTTATAATCGTCATATGGGGTTTTAACTTTGATCATATGCTCATAAAGATTAATGTACGGATCTTGACACACTTTTATTTTAATCCACTCCCTTTTTGATGGTTCAACAACTCTGTTACAGTGAAATTAAAGATTACAAACCCTAAAAGGCAGTAACTTCAGGCACAAGTAACGCCAGTTTCCCAATTTGAAGAGATGCATCCATACACAGCAGAGTACCATAACCAAACCTGTAAGCTACAAAGATTATGGAGCTGCTTATAGTTGTAGAAAAACTTTGTGACTTTATCTGGCCATGTAAGAAAACAACAGTAAGAAAAAAGTGACATGAACCAAAATAAACAACTAAATCAAAACAGAGTTGTTTAGGTTTCTGTTTTGCGGCCACAGGTTTATAAAAATACATGTAAGGCTCTTGACACACTTTTATTTAATTTACTCTTTTTTAGATAAGCTTCAGGAGCTCTTTTACATTGAAAATGAGTTTACAAACTCTAAAATGCATTATCTTAAGGCACAAGTAACGCCATTTTCCCCAGTTTTGAAGAGATACATATATACATACATACAGAGCACAATACTATGAGCAAACCTGTAAGCTATAGAGGTTGTGGAGCTGCTTAGAGTTGTAGAACCAACGTCTGCATATGTTTTGTGCATCTTTACCACATTAGTATTTGCATAACGAATTAACGATGTGGTCTATAAAAGTAATAAAACACCGAACAGTATTAGTATAGATAGAGTTTCATAAAAGTAATAATTAAAAAAAAGAAAAGAAAAAAAGGGTTGAGGTGCTTTACCTACAGCACAGTACTTATCTCTCTTTCTGCTATAATCAGCAAAGCCATTTTAGCATGTACTCCTCACACTTCTCTTGCGTTATGACTTCTTCAGCATCGGTAAACAAAAATTCAACATGCTTGCGGTTAAAAGGCGTCAATAAACTCAGAAACTCATCATCGTCTTGTGCTAAGCAAGGAGCTTGTAGCTGCACGTTAGGGTTGTGGTTGTTGTCAATGAACAATGTATTTGGAATAGGACCATGCAGTGCATCCCAAGGACAGATATCCTCTTGCTCATTCATTAGCATTGTCACATCATTCACAGAGAAGCCTGATAAACTTTCTTCACCTGCCTGCTCAACCTGAATATGTAAAAGACGTGGGATTGAAGTAACAAGTCGAGAAATTAATGGCATATCCATCCTTAATCTACTGGAGAGTCTTAAAATTAATTAATTAAATAAATACAAAAATATATATATATATATTTTTTTTAGACGCATATGAAATTTGTCATCTTGTTTCCTTCACTTAAAGAATTAATTGAAATATTACATTATATCCTGAGAAACCTTGGCTAGGGATATATAATGCTGATGCTCTAATTAATATGTTAAAAAGAACTCGAGAAAGTAATATTTATTTTGTATTTAAGAATAGAAATATCTCTGAAACTAGACTCACATGAGGTGGTGTGTTAGCCGCTCCGACTATGTTTGAAACATCAGTTACCAAGGAGTGACTTGGTTCACTCGACTTGCTACCGGATGGGATATCTCCAAACTTGCCCTTATAAAATATCTTGCAAATAACGTAGGTCCTCTGAACAAGTCCCAAAGATAGACGCCACATGCATAGATGGTTTTGTTTTAAGTGTATATGTTAGAAAATGGCAAATATCTGAGTACCAATTTAAACATTTTCCCCATATAGCATGTTATTAGGTGATTTTTCTGTGTTTATGCACATATATAAATATTTTCTGCATAATTAAATTGTAATACTTAATTTATGTTTATATTTTCTTATGAAATATATCTTATATATATATAATAAAAGTATTTTAATAATAATAATTTGTTATCTTATACACATGCAATTTTATGTATAAAATTATGACAAATTTACTTAATCATTTTAATGTATATTATGTTGGAGATAACCATATAGCTAAAGTACAACTATTTTGAGTTCTAAATATATAAAACCAAATCAATTTTGTTAACTGCCTTTAGTTCAATTTAATGTAATTTGTATATATATTAGGGTAATTTTATAATGAGTTATATGTTGTTTTACAAAAATAAAGTTGTATGGGGTTATCTAAATTTAGATTGGATCAATTGACAATCATAATTTTGATTGTAATATAATCATTGAATTCATTATTTAATTTAAAGTTAGTTGAAACATAAAAGGATTATGATAGGATGAAATGATCAATATATATTCCATAGTCGACTTATATTATTTATTTATTTTCCTTTTATCGTTATTTGATATATATATAAAGTAAAATTTATATAAATATTTACATTATTTGGTAAAATTTATTTTTCAAATTAAGTTCAAATATCTATCTATATATATAATCTTCATACTCTTTATGAATATTTTTACTTTTATTTTTATCATTGATAAAAAAGAAATTCAAAAAATACATTTTAAATAAAAAATTGAAAAAGGAAAAAATACAAAGTGAAATATTAAAAATGCATTATGCATAATTTTTAGATCCTTTAAAATGTCATTGTATATTATTTTTAGAACTAATTAAAGTGATCATGAAACGTTATGAACTAATATTTACATAGTATTATAAAAAGAGTTGAAGACAGTATTTTTAAAAATATATATATATATATATATATATATATATATATATATATATATATATATATGTTCAAATTTTATTTTATGAATATTTCCTTTTGTATATAATGTAGAAAAAGCATTATAATTGGTTATGCGCAACGTGATTACTTCTCTTCAATACAAGTCTGCTCAGAAGTTTGCAGGCTTGCTGGGTTGTTGATTTGAAGTTTCAGCTTAATACATGATTAAAAACATTCTTTACAGCCTTGTATATTTTCATCTTTAGGTTCTTTACTCTTGTGTAAATACATATTATTTCTACGTTGATCCATAAATTTCATATTTCATCAAAACAAACATTATAATAAAAAAACTAAAGCTAATAATCTAGTTAAAATATTATTATTAAAAAAATTTAAAATAGGAAATTGTTATAATCTTTTGAAATTACGTTCATGTATATGTATGTTCAATATTTTATTTTATGTATATTTTCCTTTTATATAATTTTTAAAAAGCATCTCTATAATCAAAAAGAAACAAAAACTAATAATCTAATTTAAAATATTATAATGTAAAAAGGAAAGCTAAAATATAAAATATTAATAATGGCACTATATATAATAATTTAAAATTATTAAGGTTGTCGTTGTGATTTAGCCATTATAAAAAAATAATGTGAATGCGACACATTGAAAACTGACTTGTCAAATAATATTATAGAGATTTTATAAGAAAAAAGTGTAGAATAAAATAAAATATTAAAACAGCAATTAAAACTAAAATCAGCATAGTTAATTTGTTCTTACAAAATCATAAAAGAAAAAAAAAATTATTTTCATTTAATTTCATAGTAACCAAAAACAAAATGATTAAAACTTTGAGTGGTAGATAAACAGTCAAAACCTTAATCTAAGTGATATGCATAAAGTTTTCTTTACATATCATGAAAAAGTAAGCATGAAAATAAAAATAAGGGTGAATTTGTGAAATGTACATAATAGAAGAAAAATAAAGAATATGGTTATATCTCGATGTGTGAAGTGGGATGTGACAATTTTGCATGAAAATGGACGAAAACAAAATATTAAATTTTAATGTGAAATGTGAAGAAAAAGCATGAGAGGTAAGAGGAAATTCAATTTGCGAAGAAACTGATAAAATTTATGTCATTGTTATTGGAAGAGAAGAAGAAACTACCACATAAAGTGGAAGAAAGATTTACATTCTATTAATCATTAGTAAATGTTTAGTTTTAATCAGTAGTATAATAATTAATTGATTAAGAGATATAATAATAAAACTAACACATATTTATCTAATCTTTTTCTTTTGAACTACTAAAGTCACATTTATATTATAATCTAAAGTCACATTTATATTCTATGGTCGATAAATAGAATAGTAAAAACACATAGTACTTGGTCATGGAATGAATAGAGGTGGTGTTGCTAGTATAACAAAGTAGAAGAATCACAATGAGTAGAATGAATAAAGGTGGTGGTGCTGTACCCAGTCTCCACAAAAATAAGGATCCATTTTTTTAATTCAACTATAACTATAGTTTTATTTATCAGAATGACTACATTAAATTTTCGACTAATGCTTTGAGAGCTTATATTTAATAAGAATAAAGAAATGGACGGTATGAGAGACAAATTTAAAAAATATTGAGACCTTAGTCTTGCAAAACATA
Organism: Eruca vesicaria subsp. sativa; assembly: GCA_932364175.1. Taxonomy (NCBI): domain Eukaryota; kingdom Viridiplantae; phylum Streptophyta; class Magnoliopsida; order Brassicales; family Brassicaceae; genus Eruca; species Eruca vesicaria. Next base: position 85,261 of record CAKOAT010127376.1, on the reverse strand, counting down.
ATTCAAATCTTGGACACAAAAGTATAAGGGAATTAAAAACACAAAGTATACGTGATATTTGAAGAAAACAAACATGTTAATAAAACTAAGATTAATGCAGAAATATATGTATATAAATTAAACGGGGGTAACTATAGAATGATTAGTAACTTTGTGTTTTTGGACTTAAAAAGTTAAATTCTATACTTATTTGTTGTAGCTTTGTAAAAAAACTATTTTTTGTTTTTGATATAAATTTCTCTACAACCATATTTTTTATATTTTTAAAGATTATTTACTGTAATTGTTTTTAAAAGAAAACTTAACTGATTGACATAGATGATTTTAAACTAAATTTTGGCTGCCAGAACATCTATAATTAATCAACCCTTATAGTTAAGTATAGTTCTTCTTACTCAGTTACAAAATACTCAACTTTTTATATGCAACTTACGAACATAAACAAAGACTTCGTAAAAATAAGCAAATACTAATTATTTTAATACAAAATTAAAACTTGTTTTCTTTTCCTTTACAGAAAAATTAAAACTTTTTGATGTAAGATAGGTTTATGACACATTTGAGCTGAATTAAATTCTTCTCGTGTTGAAATTTGATAAATACAAGTCCACCGCCATGTCATTCATGAGTTTTAGTTCAGATTTGGTATAAGAACTTCTTTTTTTTTTTTGATAAAGGGCTTGCTAAGAACTTTTATTTTCAATCGGAAACTTTTAAATAATTTTAACGCAACTAAGAAGGTTTATAGATCTATAAGACAATGAAAAATCCTGAAATCAAGAGACTATTAGTGCTTCATCCCTATTTACATACGTATAAAAAAGTAATAATTGAGTCAAATGACACATACAAACAATGATTAAGCTACCAAATACGACAAAAAGACATAAAAAACCTGAAAAATTGTTACCTGATCAACGAGAGGCAAGCAAGTGATGTGATACTCATGCATAGTCCAAGGAGTCCTAACTGCACTAGAAAATTTACCTTCATGGTACACAAGCGTCTTTTTAGTACCGATCACAACACCGTTTCTACTTTTATCTTTCCTGATATTGCGATCGTTGCCAGTAGATTTCCAGAACCCAGAAGGTGTAGTCCTCTTCGTTACGTTCTTCTTCGTGGACGTGTACTCCTTTGGAGAGAAGAAGTACCATACATGATCCTTCGATTTGATCATTGATAAAGCTGCAATCATACTTTTCATTTAAGATCAAAAACAAAATCCACCAAAAGACCACGATATTAACAAGCTAAAGAGAACTCACCAGGCAAAGATGCTGGTTCGTGACTACAGATGCTAACCTCTTTAATCTTATCGTCGACTAACCATGATTTACCTAGAATCTTGTTCTTGAGAAAATAGTTTATCAGCTCCTCGTCCGTTGGACAAAACCTAAAACCAACTATATTTGTCTCCATTTGAAAAAAAAGGATAGAAAACAAACAAAACTAGAATTTTTTTAGGTGAGTCTAAGGTCTTTTTTTTTTTTATCAAGTATTGGGTCAATGTCTTTCTACGTTATTTTGTTTTTGTTTTTGTTTTTGAATAGAGATCACGGAAACGCCGTACGTGATGTGATATATATATGCGTTCGGCTAGGGTATTGCACACTTGGAAATTTCTTAGAAAAAATACAATCGACTGTAGATAATGGCTGCAGTGGTACGTGTGAGTGAACCTTCTAGCCAAAATGTTGCCTCTCCTGCACCAATAAGCATCATGTATATATTATTTGCGAGTTAATTTTGACATGTGTCCTCACCACAAACAATTTCAAAAAAAATATGACATGTATATATACATTTAATGTTAATATATATTTTTGGTAAGTTTTTGGATTATGGTAATAACTCATAAATTATCATTAACATAAGAATAAATAATATAATAGTATAAATAGAAATATAACAATATCTACAAATTTTAAAATATTTTTCAAGTCTAGTTTTTATAATTATATAATTTTCCTTAATAATTTTTTTTTTTGCAAAATTTTAACCGAGTTTTTATAAAAATTATAATTTTCTATTCTTAATACCCTTAGTTTTATTTATAACCTCTATAAATTTTAGAAATATTATTTTTTATATTCTGATAATTATATACTAACAAAATTTTCTCTTAATTGTATAGAATCTGATTTAACATATTTTAACCAAAAGAAAAAAAAATAAAAAAATCTTTCCAGAATTTTAATTTTAAGTATATACATATATATTATTAATTTAAATAAAATTTATTTATTTTATATATAATTAATAAATTTCAAAAATTAACTAAATTTTATTTTTAAATATAATTTATGATGACATGGCTTGCAGCTAATTGTGACATGTATATTTACATTTAATGTTAATATATATTTTTGATAAGTTTTTGAAATATGGTAATAAGTTATAAATTATAATTAACATAAGAATAAGTAATATCATAGTAGAAATAGAAATATAACAATATTTACAAATTTTGAAATATTTTTCAAGTCTATTTTTTATAATTATATAATTTTTATTAATAATTTTTTTACAAAATTTTATGCAGGTTTTTATTAAAATTATAATTTTTTAATCTTAATACCGTTTTTTATTTGTAACATTTATAAATTTTAGAAATATTATTTAATTTTATATTTTGATAATTATATACCTAACAAAATTTTCCCTTAATTGTATAGAATCGGACTGAACATATTTTAACCCAAAAAGATAAAAAAATTAACTTTAATTTTATACATATATATTTTTAAATTTAATTTAATACTTTTTTATTTTATCTTAGTTTTACATATAAGAAATGTAAAATTATTCTGTAACAAAATAATAAATTTTAAAAATTAACTAAATTTTATTTTTAAATATAATTTATTTAAAAAATATATATTTATGCAAATAGTACAGGAGAACACCTAGTATCTTTATAATAAAATTGTCATAATTCACGTCCAAGCAGCTGTGGATCCAAGCTTTGAATCTGAATTTCAGGATTCGTCAGCTTTACTTTGAAAAACACCATGTTGTCATTTACAATTAAAATGTTGTACATTTTAAGTGGCTAGCTACCTATTAGTCTATTAAGTTCTACTATGAAAAAAACTTCTAGTAGGAAATATTGTTAACATTTTAGTTTCTAGTTTAAGTACGAAATAAAGTTGGAATTTAATATTTTCCAGGTCAGATAAGAATAAAAAGTTCTCACTCACATGAGTTGTATTTTAGAAACTATTGTATATATATACTTTTAAACTATATAATATATATGCATACTTTTTTAAGTATGAAAAACTCATGTTAGAAGCTTAATTTGCAGTAAGATTGTTCTAAATTATAAAAAATGGTAAAGCCAACTGGTTCCGTAAAAAGAAGGTTGGATTATTTTTTATTATGTTTTATTTAGTTTGTAGAGTTTATATTAAAACTGCTTGTTGATATTTGATTCTAGTAATAGTAATGCCATAATTATCATCCAAAATCAATTTTCTACTCTTTTTGCTAAGAGTACATGTATTTCAACTGCACATGTACATATAATAGTTCTTCTGCCACACCTAATGTATCCTTGATAATGAATACACTCTTTGTTTTTTAAAAAATAAATGTTTTAGATTTTTTACATATATTAAAAAAACATAAAATTCGATTATCAATGCATTATTTATTATAAATCATAATTTTTATATTTTATAATCAATAGAATTTTGAAAAACACAATAAATTATTTTGGAATCTATAACTTTCATTAAATTATATAATGAAAATGTTAAAAATACATGTTTTTGAAATAAATACTTTTTTAGAATGTTAATTTTTTTAAAACGGAGAGAGTATGTATTCGGAAAAACGCAAGTAGTAGGGATATTTTTGTAAGAAAAAACACAAATAGTAGGGATATTTTTTAAAGTTTATAGACGTTTATTCTGCGTTGATGATGATTACACCATGTGCCTAAAAATGCTTTTTTGGTTCTTTTACTTTGTTATTGTGTAATCAAAAGGTGAAATGCTTTTACATTTTTTATTCCTTTTAGTGTTGTAGAAGAAAAGAGTAACAGTAACGGTCACGGTCACTCTAACCTTGTTAGAATCAGCGTAACTTGAAGTAATTAGGTATAGAGGAAATAAGCGAAACACCTAAAGAAATAATAAAGTAACAGATAAAGTGTGACATTACATGGAACCAGAGATAACGTCACTTTAATGAGCGAGTATGATATTACAGGGAAGGTACGGTACTATGGGCCCGCTCACTATACAAGTTTTGTCCTCTAGCAAATGTATATTCTCAAATAATTTACTTATTAACACTTTTCTGCCACAAAGTCTTTGGACGTCTTTTTTTTTGATAAAAAATAATTTTTGGACGTGAGAAAGTTTTGGGAGTTTTATATTTAGTGGAATTTGAAGATTTTAATAAGGATTTGAAGATTTTGGTGGGGATTTAGAAGGGTGATTTGAGTAGGATATTTTTTAAGCATGAGATCATCTTTATACCAAACGACATCGTTAAAGCTCGTTAATTTTAAAAAATGGCTTCGCCCGGATGATTCAAGTCTGGCGATGATACACCAATCATAGCTGTTCTCCCGGTTACATCTCCACTTCTCTCCCTCGTCAAGGACTTGTCATAGCTACAGTCTACAGAGCTTAAAAAGTGAATGAGCAGATGTGTGAAACTCCCCCTCAAGCTGGTTACACACTAGTTTTCTTCAGTTATTCACTTCAAGTTGCAGAGTGTTTGATTGGATATTCAAGCCTGCAAGGTAAGTCTATTCCATTTTCCTTTGACGTTATTGCAGGTTGCTGGAGTATGATGGGTTTCACTTGGTAACCTACTAACCTTGTGAGTCTGTGCCATCTGAAAGAGCAGCTGATCTATCTCGTACCCGTTTAAAGAGCATTAACAACTGAAACGAGGGGAAATGAAGAGTATGATAAAGAAAAGAAACCACAAAGAGTTTTTTGAGAAGGTGGGTACAGTCTCTGTTTTTTTCTGTGCATTAAGATTTTAGTATTTTTTTCTTCGCAGTTCATTATCAACTAGTATTATGGCCCCTGTAGTGGCACACATTTATCAATATACATTGTTGATATGAAAAAATAAAAATACTGTTGTTCTTAATAATGACTGATGTAAATAAACATGTCCTTGTCAAAATATAAATATAAGTATTACTTATTATACATAAGGTCAAAAAGAAAGAGAATTTTTCGTCATACTTTTGATCATCACTATTTTTCTTGATTTGTTCTTTTCTATCTTATGAAAACCTTAACAAATATAATTTTGTATATAATTTTAAAATAGTACATACAAATGTTTGCGGCAGTGGTAGAGAGCCTCAAAATAAACCAGAACATAATAATTACTCTCTCCGTTTCATTTTAATTGTCATTCTACATTTTTGCACATAGATTAAAGAAACGTTTAATTTTACATATTTTCAAGAAAAAAACACAATTACCTATAAATCTAACCACTTTTCAACCAATAGAAAAATAAAATATCATATAAAACTAATAAATTTTGTCTCGAAACTTGAAAACGAACATTTATTTTGAAACAAATTTTTTTCTCCAGAATGACAATTAATTCGAATCGGATGAAGTAATATTTAATAGTTATGGTATTAGAAAACCAACCGTTCACCGAACTGTTACGAACCCATGTGTCTAGTTGTTATTCCAATCTTCTTTTTCAATTCAGCCTTCATTGGTGATTTCTTCAATCCCTTGACTCTTATGATGGTGTCGTCTCGACCGACCATTTTATTTGCATATAAATTTTGTAATAACTCCTAAATGTCAGATTGATTTATGTCTTGCCAAAAACTCTGCAAAATGAATTAGAATGAGAAATGATAAATAAATAAATAAATGCAGCAAAGGGGAAGTGAGGAACGTGAGTTACCGCACCAAAGGATCTTCTAATATACATTATAAACACATCTCATTTCAACTCCAGAATCACTATGAATTTCTTACGACTAGATGAAACAAAAGAACAAAATAATTTACTATTCATTTACCAAATAAAAACAACTTACTATTGTCTTTTCAAGGGGAAGTGAGGAACGTGTATTGTTTCCATTTATTCTTCTGTTTCAATTCCTCTGCCTTTGTTCCACAGTCTCGCATAGTTCGAGCGATTGAGTAGTATTCTGGTGTTTTTTTCCTATGGAAATTGGTTCTCTGGTGATTTTTTTTTATTTCTCTGGTGGTTGTTTTTTAAATATTAATTATGAACATATGTAATTAAAAAACGAAGAAATTAGTGGTAAAGATCGTGGTGTGATACGTGCATGGGTAACCGAATGTTTATTTGTTATTGTAAAAAATAAATTGAGCAACTAAAACAATTTTAAGAAACAATTTTTTTTTTTTTTTTAAAGAAGTAATTCTAAAAGACGCATGGCACTCCTAAAATTGTTAAATGACTTATGTTTTATAGTATAAAAGATAAGAAATCATCTTCTAGGTTTCCACAGTTAAACATTTTTCTTTAAGAGAGATTAGAATTTTTTTTCTTTTTTTAAAAAAAAAAGAGATTAGAATTAAACAAAAGCTGAGGTCAATCTTCTTTCTCCTTTGTCAAGTTCACAAACCTGTTAAAAGATCAAAATAAATATTGCAAGCTCGTATCACGTCGAGGTTATTTGTGTTCACCACTGCAGGTGACTCTTCTCTCCACTCTTAAATCTAATCAAGATTCAAAAAAATTAAGTGAGCCAAACTCAATGTGTGTTTTTCTCTTTGTCGACAGAGTGAACTTGATTTTTCATATATGTGATAAGAATTCAACCCTGTTCTTTTGGTCGACGCTGCCGCAACGTCCAACATCAAAGAAAATACAAAGAAAACAATTTATTTTACAGAATCCTCATTTAATTGGGGCCCCTACGTTTTGTAAAAAACAATCAGGTCCTCCATTTTTTCTGAAACTAGATTTCACAGCGTCTCAAATCTCCGTGAATTTTAGGTCACAGTACTTGTTAGGGTTTAAGTTCGTTTTAGAAGTTTGACCTAATCCGCGAATCGTTCAACTTCGAGTTACGTTGCACAATTCACGACACGAAACTCTCACGGAAAACACTCAGAAACACGAGTATGCACGAATTTTATGAGGAACGAAAAATAAGACAGGAGCACACATAGATTAATTGATTACCCAGAGTTCACCAATGTGGCTACGTCTTTGGGGCCTAGCAAGGCAAATTACTAACTCTCCAAGATCACGTGACGGCTGTGACCTAAAGTTGTAACCCTAATACAATCTATCTTTCTCTGATAACTAATACAACTCACGAGCCTTGCTTTTATATTAGGCAAGGGTTGTTACAACTGATAACCGGTTTTTAACCTAACCGTAAACCATGAGTAATATTTAACCGGCCGTTTAAACCAAACTGCCATATAACCCAATTTTCAATCTCGACGTGGTTTAAGCTTCCAACATAGCTGATTCTTCATCACCAACGTAACAATCTCCACCTTGATGACTAATCAGCTCTATCTGCAGCTACCATGTTGCCAACTCGTGTACTTGCCAGACAATGCCAAACACCTTAGTGCTTAGCCACTCCAAGAACCCTCAGAGCCACTTCAAACTTCTTCACAGGTACGACCTTGGTTAATATGTCTGCAGGGTTCTTCGAAGTGTGTATCTTCTCAGCAGTCACTTCACCTTTCTCAATGATGTCTCTGATGAAGTGGAGTTTCCTGCCGACGTGTTTAGTCCGTTCGTGATGAAAATTGTTCTTGGCTAAACAAATTGCACTCTGCGAATCACCCTAGATCTTCACTGAATCTTGCTCAAAACCCATCTCTTCAGACAACCCTCTCAGCCAAATTGCTTCCTTAACAGCTTCCACAAGTACCATGTACTCAGCCTCTGTTGTAGAAAAAGCTACAACAGATTGCAAACATGACCTCCAGCTAATGACATTCCCTCCAGCTGAGAAAACATAACCACTAATCGATCTCCTCTTATCCAAATCTGCTGAGAAATCAACATCGCAGAAACCTTCTACTTTGAAGTCTTCATTCTTCTTGAACACTAGCTTGTGTTCCTTTGTTCCCTTCATATATCTCAGTACCCATTTAACTGCAGCCCACTGCACCAGGCCTGGTCTTGACATGTACTCGCTCACTAACCCAACAACATAAGCGAGATCACATCTTGTTCCAATCATCGCATACATAATGCTTCCTATGGCATTAGAATAAGGCACATTCTGTAAGCTCAAGAATTTGGAGTCTTTGAGTTTTGGTTCGCGTACTTGTGTAACACACAGATAATGGTTGTGTGACACACATCATTGTGTAACACACAGATAATGGTGTGTGACACACGCTTCGGAGAATAAAAAGGAAACAGCAATATGCGATAAAGTAGAATATTCTCATATATTTGGCTGACGAAATATGTGTTAAA
>CAKOAT010127376.1:64361-75513 GCA_932364175.1 Eruca vesicaria subsp. sativa | reverse complement strand
CGGGTGTGTGCTGGATACCATATAGCAGTGGTTTGCTGCGGCCTTTTCTAGTGAATGAGTTATGGACGTGGTCCCGGGGATGTAGGAAACGAACCTCGTTAACAAATCTCTGTGTCTTTTTACTTTATGCTCTTATATGGTTGCATACGAACACATCACACTCGAAGATATAGATTTAGTCACATACCATGTTTTTACACATTCTCCATCTCTGTCTCTTGTTCTCCATCTTCAATAGCTTTCAGCTTAAAGTGAGAACCAACAGGAGTAGTAACTGCATTAGCATTATCCATGTTGAACGTTCGAAGCACCTTTTCAACATAACTTGACTGAGATAATGTCAAAACTCCACCTGCACGATCCCTGAAAATGTCCAACCCTAGGATTCGTCTTGCACAGCCCAGATCCTTCATCTTAAACCTTCCACTCAACTTTTTCTTCACCTTCTCTATCTCCACCCTGCTTTTAGAAGCCACCAACATATCATCTACATAGAGAAGCAAGTAGACATATATTCTTCCAGTCATTTCTTTCACATACACACAGTGATCAAATTCACACCTTCTAAAACCAAGTTGTTTCATGAAACTGTCAAAGCATATGTTCCATTGCCTTGGAGCCTGTTTGAGACCATACAAGGATTTCTTCAGATGACACACATAGTCTTCCTTGCCCTTCACACGAAATCCCTCTGGTTGTTCCATATAAATTTCTTCTTCAATGTCTCCATGAAGAAATGTAGTTTTGACATCTAACTGTCCAAGCTCCAGATCGTGGTTGACCACAATCGACAAGAGCAACCTTATGGACACATGTTTCACCACAGATGCAAAGATGTCGTGATATCAACACCTTCCTTCTGTGAGTAACCCTTAGCCACGAGTCTTGACTTGAATCTTGGGTCATCTGTTTCTGTTAACCCTAGCTTCTTCTTATATACCCATTTGCAGCCGATGACCTTCTTCTTCTTAGGACGCTTAACCAGGTTCCAAGTCTCATTCTTTTCCAAAGAGTTCATCTCTTCTCCCATAGACCCATTCTACATATCAGATTCACTGCTGTTCATAGCTTCCTCATAACTTGAAGGTTCCACTGCAATCATATCTGCAGCTGCCACTATCGCAAAGGCTGCAATAACTTCATAATCATCAAACCTTGAAGGTGGAACAATCTGCCTGCGAGGTCTATCTCTCGCCAGTCTATAACTACCCTGAACCTCTTCATTTTCTGACTCTGACCCTGAATCCCGTGACTCTTTTTTAGTCTGAAAATTAACTCCACCTGAAACCTCATCCGTTTCAGTACCTGTTCGAATTTCAGCTTCATGTTGAACAAGTACCGGATCCTCTGATACAACTTATGTTGCTGTTTCTTTCTTCAGATCCTTAAACACAACATCCTCAGTAAACAACATGTTCCTACTGATTGCAAACTTTTCTTCATCCATAAACCACACTCTATAACCTTTTGTACCAGCCGGATATCCTGTGAATACACCCTTGATCGCCCTTGGCTTTAACTTGCCTTGATCCTTGTGTATGTAGACCACTGATCCGAATCTCCTTAGGTGATTATATCCAGGTTTTCTTCCCATCCATAGTTCTTATGGTATCTCATGATCAATCGCAGATGCATGACTTCTATTGATCAAGTAAACAGCTGTAGACACAGCTTCTTCCCAGAACTCTTCTCTTAGACCAGACTCATCAAGTAAACACCTTACTTTCTCCATGATTGTTCTATTCATCCGCTCAGCAATGCCATTCTGCTGGCGTGTATGCACAAGTTCTGTGTCTTTCAATGCCTTCACTCTTACAGAAACCATTGAACTCTGAGTTACCAAACTCCAAACCATTATCGGTTCTGAGAAAACCAACCTTCTTGTTGATTTGATTTTCAACAAGCTTCTTCCACTCTCTGAACTTGCTGAAACTTCTCTCTTATTCATCAAGAAGAATACCCATACTTTTCTAGTAAAATCGTCAATGATTGACAGAAAATACTGCGCCTTGGACCAGCTCGGAGTTACACTTGTGGAACCCCACAAATCCGCATGAACATATTTCAACGCTTCACCTGAATCATGCCTCCCTGTATGGAAACTCAACTTCTTATGCTTTCTCATGACACAGTTTTCACAAAAGGCCAGAACCCCAATCTTCTTTTCATCCAAGATTCCTCTTTTAGCAAGTATCTGTAAATTCTTGACACTGAGATGACCAAGTCGTTTGTGCCAAAGACTGGTCTCATCCAGAGTTTTCTTCTGCATACTGTTATTCACTTGTCCAACCACTGTCTCGCCGTCGAACAAGTAAAGCGAGCATGTCAACGTACCTTGAAGCGCCAGCTTTCCATTTTTATAGAATCTGGTTTTCCCTTCTTCACCTGAGTGCTTAAAACCAAGCACGTCCAGAGTACCAGTAGATATCAAATTTCTCTTGAGCTTCGGAATATACCTCACATTTGTGAGAATCTTAACAGTTCCTCCATATGCCTTAACGTTTATCGTCCGTATTCCCTGAACTGCTATAGCATTGTCATCTCCCAACAACACCTGTCCTGAATTTAGCTCCTGAAACTGATCAAACCAATCTCTTCTTGATGTCATGTGATACGAACATCCAGAGTCGAGAATCCATTCATCTCTATGCCTATTGTAAGATACAGACAAGGCATCATCTCTTTGATCCACTATAACTGCAGCTTCCCCAGATTCATCATCACCATACTTCTTCTTACGAGCATAGAAATCCTTCTTCACATGTCCCTCTTTCTTACAGTACCAACACGTGACCCTAGAACCTGAACCAGATCTCGATCTTCCTTTATCCTTCTTACCACTGCTACCTGACATCTCTCTCTTAACAGGTCTGCCACGAGCCAAGTAACTTTCACCGTTTCCCTGCGATGATCCAGAGCTAAAATCTTTTGACTCCTTCATTTCTAACTCCTTTGATCTAGCAGCACTCGTGACTTCCTCAAGGGACAATGTTTGCCTTCCATACTTGAGTGTCTCCTTCAAATAACTGTACTGACTTGGAAGTGATTCCATCAGGAGAATAGCCTAAACTTCCTCAGATACCTGCACGTTCACACTTGAAAGGTTTGAAACTATCTTCAAAAAATCATCAATATTCTCATCAATTGTCTGAGACTCTTTCATCTTGAACGTGTAGAATTTATGCTGCAGGTGTATCCTATTAGGTAAAGATTTAGAGAGATACAACCTTTCCAACATTGACCAAGTCGATGCAGCGTCAGTACACGCCTCGATCTTCCGCAGTACATGATCGCCAACGTTAAGGATGATGAGATTCATCGCTTTCTCAGATCTCTTCTCCAGCAACACATCCTTCAATCCCAAGACTGAAAGATGAGCAAGCATACGCTTCTTCCACAAGGATAAATATCCTTTGCCATCGAACCTCTCTACCTCGATCCGTGCCTTCGACGTCATTGATTCAACAGTCCAAAACTCAGCTACCTTGAATCAACAACCTTGAGTTATGATACCACTTGTTAGGGTTCAAGTTCGTTTTAGAAGTTTGACCTAATCCGCGAATCATTCAACTTTTCGAGTTGCGTTGCACAATTCACGACACGAAACTCTCACGGAAAACACTCAGGAACACGAGTATGCACGAATTTTATGAGGAACGAAAAATAAGACAAGAGCACACAGAGATTAATTGATTACCCAGAGTTCACCGATGTGGCTACGTCTCTGGGGCCTGGCAAGGCAAATTACTAACTCTCCAAGATCACGTCATGACGACTGTGACCTAAAGTTGTAACCCTAGTACAATCTATCTTTCTCTGATAACTAATACAACTCACGAGCCTTGCTTTTATATTAGGCAAGGGTTGTTACAACTGATAACCGGTTTTTAACCTAACCGTAAACCATGAGTAATATTTAACCGGCCGTTTAAACCAAACTGCCATATAACCCAATTGTCAATCTCGACGTGGTTTAAACTTCCAACATAGCTGATTCTTCATCACCAACGTAACAGTACTATTAGCGTCTATTCTATAAACACTGAAAGGAAGGATTCATTCACGATAAAAACTGTGTCTTTTGTATTTTCTTTGACGCCGGACGCTAGGGAAGCGTCGACCAAAAGAAAACGGCTGAAGTTGCTTAATGATTCAGTGTGTGTGTTTTACAAATCTAAATTTAAATGAAGACGAGTAAACCAAACCCATGTGTTTTTTTTGTACGAAAAAAGAGAGAACTTATTATTTTCAACTCTGTGAAACGAAAATGCTTAATGGTTCTGTTAGTGTCTCTGTACTTATTCATCTAAATGCGAGATCCTGACAAATTAAACGAAACCAAATTCATGTGTTTCTTTCCGGTCATGAGAGAAAACTTGGAATTTGAAATCTATGAAATTTTATATTGCTCAATGCTTCCGGTTGTGTGTTTAGAACCTCTTCCTTTGCACATAAATCTTAATCGAAGACTAGATTTTGACCATGTGCGTTCGCACAGGTGTTTTTCCATTTTTATGCATATAATTTTGGTTTTATATCTAACACTTGAAATGTTACAAACGAAAATATTACTAAACATTCAAAATATATTTTATATTTGATGTTATATATTGTATAACTCTCTATTATTTTTGTTCATGTGGTTTTTACGTTATTAATATTTAATGAAAATATAATGTATATAATTTACTAATACTCGTCCTTAACACATACCAGTATATTTTTGTAACATTTTGGTAGAATAAGTTCATAATTTAAAATAATCAAATAGAGAATCACCTTCTCTTGTTATGAGAATCTTTTCCTTCTTGATGCTTTCTTCGGATACTTTTTCTTGTGAATTCTTCACTGCAGAGTGATTATGGAACTTTAAGAGCTTTTTTGTTAAAAATAAAATTGACACAATACTGTGAATTTCGTTGATTTCTAAATCCGCCAACATGTCTGTAGTGATCTTCTCATTGGTTTAGTTTTTACTGTTTATCATTGTGATTCCTTTCACTCGTGGAGCTACATATATAGATTCAGCTATAGTTATGGTTAGGATAGAGTAAGTAACACTAAATATGAAGAACTGTTTATTTGAAAGCATGAGTTATTTTGAAAAGTTATTAATTTTGATGGGTTAGTTTAAAATTTTCAGCAAGCATTATGTCAACAGCTTTGGCTTTGAAACGGTTAACCTGTCGTGGAGGAACATCAAGATAGTTGTGGAAGATGTTTTTTTTTTTTTTTTTTTTTGTTATCAGAAAAGAGAAACTACTAAAATCACTGGACTTTTCAAACCTATCACTTGTGGATTGTACCACGAATTTTGACTTCATTCTTCTAGCAGATTAGTTCGATCTACAACTATCATTAGTTAGTTACTTAATAAGAAGCCATAGGCATTGGCATCAAGCAAACCATAGACAAGATATATGCCAAAATCTTTATCAGATTTATATATAACACAATAATACGTACAATCTACAAATAAATGTATTTAATTACTATTCTTTTCACTGATATCCATAATACTATCACTCTCTAGGTTTTTTATACCCGTAAATCAAATGAAAAAATGATAACATACTCTTAACACACGTTTCATTAAAAACTATGGAACATTGGCTTGCTCTTTGGTTAGGACATGATTGAAGTCATCCATTCCCTTCCCTTCCCTTCCCTCCAGGACTTCTCTTCCACTCCATGATTTCTTTGAACATCTCTATGAACTTCTTCATGTGTTGTCATATATTAGACTAGATCTTGACCCGTACGACCGCACGGGTATTAATTTTATTTTTTTAATTTTTATATTAAATGAAATTTTTGTAAAAATTAATTGTATTACATTATGTTTTTTTGTGTGTGTTAACAATTTATTGTATCAAAAATATTGGGTATCATACAAACAAATTTAACTTGTAGACGATATATTGAAAATATTTTTCAGTTAAAGATACATCAAATCTTGAGAAGTAAGAGTTAATAATATGGTATACAAAAAAAATGATAAATTAGTTATAAGATTTCTAAGAAAAAGCCTAATGTTCAAATTATATAATAATTTTAATATATAAAACATTTGGATTGAAATTTATAAAATAAAAAATGAAGCATCAATTAAATGGTTACAAATTACTTATGGGTTTAATTTTGATAGAAGAATACCGAAAAGTTTGTTGTTTGATCCGCACAAGTGTTTTTTTTTATATATTTTATAAGTGATAATATATATTTCTAAATTTACCCGTTTAAATAATTGTTTAAAATGACATTTTAAACACACAATTTTATAGTTTATATTGAGTAATTTTATGTTATCTTATAATTTATCATTGTGTCATACTTATTTTAAAAATATGACCCGTATATCTGCACAAATGTTTATTTTTATTTTTATGGATCAAAATTTTATGATAATATATAACTAAATTTTTTTATCTAATATTTAAGATATATGGTCTTATATATTTCTACTTTTTTTAACTTTTATTATTCTGAATTTACCTTGAACTATTATTTATATAAAAAATATACATAACATAATATGTTTATATTAATCTATGTATTATATATTATATAAATGTTTCTTTTGGGCTTTTATTTTAGTTATTACTTATAAATAATAAAAATATAATTATATATCTTTGAAAACAATATTGTTCATTAACTATTTAAAGATATGTAGATAATTAATAAGAAAAAAATCCTAAAAGGTAGGTTAATTAATAGGGGGATTTGCCAAAACCAACTTGAAATTTCATATAAGTGAAAAGTTTAATAGAATTTATATTGAATTGGTAACCATGTGAAAGATAATGTGTTATGGTTTCCCAACAAAATGGTATAACATGCTTTGTCTTTTAGGGTTAGATTCATATATTAGGGTTAGATATTTGATTTTAATTTTTTTTTGTTTTTTTGACACACTAATGTTGAGAAGTTTATTTTTTCAATATTTAGATATTTAATATAATAATTAATACATTTTTGATTATCAAATAAATATTTAGGGTATCAGATTTGTGGTTTAGGGTTATAGTAGACTTACAATAAAGTCTACTTACATTTAGGGTTTGCTCAAACAATAAAGCAAAAAAAAAAAACGGAGTTGTAGACTTACCCGTAAGTCTACACACTTATACCAAATTAACCTAACCGGATTTAACCAACTTAGAGTATAGTAGACTTACAATTAAGTCTACTTATATGTAGACGTCTATTTCAGTCTACGTTAATTTATGTTTACCAAAATAAATTATTTTAAAATTAAAATTAACTAAGCGGGAAGTGAAAATGAATTTTGGAGTCTATTTTTCCATATTGGCGCCATTATTTAGGGTATAGTAGACTTACAGTAAAGTCTACGTATATGTAGACGTCTATTTCAGTCTACATTAATTGGTGTTTATCAAAATAAATATTTTAAAATTAAAATTAACTAAGCGGGAAACGAAAATGAATTCTGGAGCCTATTTTTTCCTATTGGCGCCAATACTTACGGTAAATTCTACTTCGATAGTAGACGTCTCTTTTAGTCTACTATAATTGGTGATTACAAAAAAAAAATTATTTTAAAATTAAATTTATTTATTTATGAATTAAAATGTGAATTACAATTTTATCAAAAAAATATATACTAAGTCTATTAAATATATAATGAAAAAAAATTTTGATTATATATTATAAATTATTTAAACAATAAAGAAAAATATTATAGTAGACTTCTTTGGAAGTCTACCCAACCTAAAATTTTAACCAAAATAATTTTGAACCAAACCAAAATTAAACAAAAGAATTTTAACCTAACCAGAAAAAGGACTTGACATATAAATATTCTTTCTTATTACAAAAAAGCAAAAAAAAAAAGCTGCCTCTCTCTCTCTCGCCTCCAAGCTTCAGATCTAAGTTTTAACTTGTTGAGTACACAGCCATCACTTGCAGATCCCAGCGCCTCAATAACAGACTTCGGTAAGCTTTCGATGTGCTCAGGAGAACTGTCTATGTCTCCGAGATTGATCAACAGGTAAACTTTCGATACCATTTATCTCCTAAAACTGCGTCTCTTAACTTGTCTCCTTTGTAGGTTACCGAGGAGAACCTCGCAGGTGTATTTGCTAATTGTGGACAGGTACTTAAAAATGATCTTCGCTATGTTTTTGATTATATGCAACAACTCATGTGATGATAACTTTCTCATAGGTTGTTGATTGTCGTGTATGCGGTGACCCAAATTCTCTCCTTCGTTTCGCTTTCGTTGAGTTCACCAGTGAAGGTAATTTCTTTTCTAGCCTACTTAAGATATCTATTAACAGTACTGTTTCTTTAACTAATCAAAGATATGTGTTTGCTGCAGAGGGAGCTAGGGCTGCTTTGAGCATGTCAGGAACAGTGCTTGGTTTTTACCCTCTTAAGGTTCTTCCTTCCAAAACCGCTATTGCCCCTGTTAACCCCACTTTCCTTCCCCGGGTAGGTTCATAGAATCATAGTTAAGCTTGGCTTCTATCTAAATCAGTTTAACCATAATGATGATTCTTTCTTGCAGTCTGAGATTGAGCGTGAGATGTGCATGAGGACTGTTTACTGTACTAACACTGACAACCGGGTAACTTTACTTCCATTAATACCATTTATTTTGTGAGAGAATGTTTTAAGTATTTGGAGAAACTAAGTTTTCTTTGTTTCTTGAATCTGCAGATTAGCCAAACTGACTTGAAAGGCTTCTTTGAAATGTTTTGTGGAGAGGTAAGCATTTGGTTTCGAAAGCTAATATATATTGTCTATTGATTGTGTTTTCTACTCTAACAGTCAATGTATATATATATATATATATGTGTGTGTTTTTGTCTATATCTTTTGTAGGTTCATCGTCTGAGGCTTGGAGACTATCACCATCATAGCCGCATTGCTTTTGTTGAGTTTGCCCATGTAATTCTCTCAGCTTAAGTTTTATGTTGTTACCGTTTTGGAAAATTAGCTTATGTGATTGAGTAGTTTCAGTTGCTAGTTAAGATTCTACTATTTGCATTGCATCCGACTTCAATGTAGTTTAAAGAAATCGGGAACTAACGTTCTGTATCTTGGTATGGTTAACTGCATTTCATAAAGCTGCTAATGTTTGAAGACTGTCTCTGAGCTTCTTTGAGCCTCAAAAGAGTTGGATGCATAACGTTGAATATGAAGTTCACATGTCCAAGATTGAAAACTTCTATATTTGTTTCCATCTGAATTGGTTCACTTCATCTTATGGACTATGATTATTAGTTGGAAACTCATACAAATTCTAATGGTGTCTCTCTGGCGGAAAGTGCAATTGGTGCTCTTAACTGCAGTGGCGTTGTCTTGGGCACACTCCCTATAAGGTAAAAACAATTTACTCCTATATTTAGCTTTTTTCATAGAAACCATTTGCATGAAAATGTGATATCTTTCTCGGTGTTTATTGTTAATTTAATTTGAGAATCTTGTATTCATCTTTGTGTTTGGTGTGTATGTGTGTTTTTTTAAAGGGTAAGTCCATCAAAGACATCCCCTCACTGAGAGCAAATGAATGTTGACAAAAGCTCTTGCGGTGGAGATCCCAAAAAGATTCAGGAGAGAAAGAAGACTAAAGAAGAGAGAAGAAGAAGGTACTTGAGGCGTTTATGTGTGTATAATACCAAAAATCTTCTTAGTCTTTTTATTTTATTTTAAGTTTGCATTGCAGTCAGCAGAGCCTGCCCGGTATCTTTGAACCAACCTTTTTATGAACTTTGGTCTTTAACTTTCTCTTCTTTTCTGTAGAGTCTCCAAAAACAAAGATGCAGACTTCTTTTGACGTTATTGTTGAAATACTCTTTTGGATATTTAATTTGAAGACATTTGGAGCAATTCAATGTTGTTTGGTTATTGATTTTAGTTAGCTATTGTTTGATTTTTTTATTGTTCACTGTATTGCGCTGCTAACCACTTCAGATTACACTTGGGACTTTTTACAAAGAAGTCTACTTGACTGAGAAAAATATAACACAAGTCTTTCACATTAACAACATCCAAAGCAACAATATAGTTTATAAGTTCAACACAGACTAAAGACTTATAAATCCAATAAATCCAATAGAAGACAATTCAAAGCAATGAGACACTAATACATAATAGAACATCCATAGCAACAAGACAACTCATAAGTTTGACACATAACACTAACACATCTTAGAGTTTTTCACTACTCATTCTCTGTATACAACGAGTAATTGAGCCATCTCCTGCGAAAAAAATACGGTTTACATAATTAGCAAACAAAAATTTCATGTTTGATAAAATTATAAACATTCTCCCTCCTTTCCGATTATCGACCTCAAACTCCCACAAAGAGTCTTTCACCACCCATTCTCCGTATACAACAGATAGTTGAACCATTTCCTCCAAAACAATACGGTTTACATAATTAGCAAACCAAAATTTCATGTTTGATAAAATTATATTATAGACTTACAAGTACGTCTACAAATTTTAAGCTAACAACATAGACAAACAAAAAATTTGATAACTTCCTAATTATAACAGATTACCTTCTGAAAATCATTCAAGACACTTATGATTAACTAACACACACTTTCATAAAAAAAAGTTTTGAAAAAACTTAATGAATAATACACAAAACCACTTTTGATAGATTTTACATGGTAGACTACATATTCAGTCTACATACGTGTAGACGTTTTATTCAGTTTACAGGTTGTAGACTGAACATTAGGTCTACGTTTAGGTTGGTTTTTGCAATTGCCAAATTCACGGGTTACTTTCTGTATTTGGAAAAAAAGGGATTTTATACGAGTAGACTTACTTTTCAGTCTACATTTTTTAAAAGGTTGGTTTTGCAATTGACCAGAATTCGATCAGAGTTTGACTTTTAGAAGTAGACCTATTATGCAGTCTACACTTTTAAATTTATTTGAAAGAGGTTAGTTTTGCAATTGACCAAAATTGACTTTCTACGAGTAGACAGAACTAAATGTCTACGTAACTGTAGACTGCAGTAAAAGTCTACACTATAACCCGACAGGTTAGTTTTGCAATTGACCAAAACAAAATAGTAGACTTCTTATGCAGTCTACGTTTTTTTTCTAAGTTTTGTAGACTGCATATGAAGTCTACACGTAAAGTAAGTTATTTTCTTAGTTTT
>CAKOAT010127376.1:421-57431 GCA_932364175.1 Eruca vesicaria subsp. sativa | reverse complement strand
CATAGGGCAAGCTGAGTACACCAGCACCGACCATGGCTGTAACATTGTGAAACGCGGAATACCACCATTTAGCGTTTCTGGAAGACGTTATTGGCAACCACTCGTCCACTTTCTTCTGCCTTGCAGATGCAGCCTCGTTTGTGGACAATTGATTTTCCCCCATATTATTTCTTCTCTTGGGTATAAACAACAAGGCCTACCAAACATGAACTGAAACCAAGAGAGGGAGAGAAAAAGATGACACACAAAAGATACTCTCAGGCACAATGTCAACACCACCGCTAACTTGCAATGATAAAAGCTGGTTTCTCTCGATTCATTTATACAACTTAATTCCACTATTTTGTTCTGTTTTATCTCTTAGTTAGTTAAAAATAGAAAGAAGGTGTGGGTGGATACACAGGTTGTGTGTTGCCACCTTGGTTCTTTGTATTTTCCCATATTTTGGCGTGGAAATTTTGGTAAAGTCAATGCTTCTTCAAAATGCATGAATTTCGGGGTTGCCATGTTGAGTGTTTGCTATTATTGACCAAATATCATGGATAAGATTTTTACCTTTTTAGTCAAATATCTATTGACTTCTATTGTTGCAACTGTTATATTGAATTACTAATCTAGGACGGATCTAACAGTCACAAATTGTTTAAGATAAATAATTCAATAATTAATTTTAGTCAAAAAAGATAAATAATAAATATAACTAGTAATCTATAACGATATAAAACAACATGTTGAGAACCCCATATTTTGGATGATATTCTTAAAAAATAAGATAACTAATTTATTAAAATACTTTATTTCATTATTTCTTTTATTTGTAAGACCTATTTTGAGAAAATTTCATCAAAGTTATTTTTATTGCGATACTATAAATGAAATTTAATAGTATTTATATATCCATGTTGTTTAAGATAAATATAACCTCTTTTACATGTATCTTTTACAGATTTTTGTAGAAACGACATCTGATTAAAACTGAATTTAAAAAAATAACAATCAAACATAATATTGGACGTAATATCGAGTTCTTTTAGATGAGTTTTAGAAATCTCATAATATCATTTGAATATTTGATTTGTCATAAAATCATGTAATACAAATGTCTTAAATTGGTCGAAGAAAACCAAAACTTGATAAAAGAAAAAAAAAGAATGAAAGAAAATACTCTATAAAGGTTTCGTTCATCTATTAGACTTCTTTTTGCGGGCTGCCCTCTTAGTGGTCGCTTGGTTTGACTTTGAAGTTGAATGAGCCGCTTCTTGCTTAGTCACTGCACCTTGCGAGCCATGGATTTGAGCTGCTCTCTTGTCCTTTCTCTTGTGTCTGTAACTTGACCTCTCCATTCTCGGAAGCCACCTCTCAGGGTCCGGAGGCGGACCCAGTTTTATTGGATCGAATCCTTTGGATACTTTGGTTTCCTCTTCCTTGTCCTCTTTGCCTTCTCTCTGCTCTTCACTTCTTGCTGCATCGCCGAGGCTTTTGCACCAGAGGTCTTTTCTAGGTTATCCACATCAACAGCTTGTAACCCAAGTAACGGCTTTAACTGTTTCTCGTAAGTTTCTGCTTTCAATAT
Source organism: Eruca vesicaria subsp. sativa (assembly GCA_932364175.1). Classification (NCBI taxonomy): domain Eukaryota; kingdom Viridiplantae; phylum Streptophyta; class Magnoliopsida; order Brassicales; family Brassicaceae; genus Eruca; species Eruca vesicaria. The sequence continues at coordinate 55,858 of CAKOAT010127376.1, read as the reverse complement.
TAGTCCTGGATTCATTATTTTTTACTTTAATTTTATTTTTCAGAAATGGTATGCAATCTCGAAGACGTTGGCCGAAGATGAAGCATGGAAGTTTGCCAAGGCCAATGAGATGGATTTAATCGTCATGAATCCAGGACTTGTAATTGAACATATCTTGCAGCCAACTCTTAATATCTCTGTAGCCGTGGTTGTGGAACTTACAAAGGGTAAGGATCTTTTGTGCATCTTTTGAGTTCTATCCTGATTCGTGCATCGCGGATGATGAGTGAGTGTTATTTGCTTTTATGATAAGTTACAATTATGTTTTAAAATTATATAAATCAACAATTAATATATTTCTTTTGATTTGTTTTTTTAGGAACAATGAAGACACTCATCTTGATTTAGTGTCATACAAGGTGTCTCTTGAGAAAGTGAGGAGTTTAGGAATTGAGTTCACTCCTACAGAAACAAGCCTTAGAGACACTGTTCTCAGTCTCAAGGAGAAATGTCTTCTGTGAGTCTCTTTTGTTGTGTTTATCGTACTTTATTATTAATTTCACTATTATGGTGGATGAATAAGTAATTTGTCTTGAAAGATATAGATATGAACAATCCTATTGTCCCAAAATATGTTATTTCTTTTGTCTTGTGCCTTCTCCAATATTTTATTCTAAACTTCTCAACATAAAACAATAATCATATTTTTTTAGAAAGATACGAAAAAAAAATTTATTAATATTTTGTTAATAATTTTTTAAATTTTGGTGAAGTTTTTTAGAAAGATACGAAAACAAAAATTTATTAATATTTTTTAATAATTTTTTTAAATTTTGGTGAAGTTTTTTAAATGTTTGAAAATATCAATAAAATAATCAGAGTTTATTTTGGTGAACAAGAATTATTTTTTAATAATTTTCTAAACCAACCAAATCATAATAAAATGAACTGAATTAAAGTTAAACTAATCAAACTAATCAGAGTTTAGTGGAATATAGTTTTTCTTTTAGAAAAAAGAAACCTCTGGTATCTTAATTTTAATTGACAGAGAATCGAAACAAATGCATAGATACCTTTTTAAGAGAAAAGGAAAGGAGGTGTTAAAAAAAATAGATAGGTAGGAACCGTCAGGGTTGGTATATCTGTCTAGTTTTGAATTCGATTTGGATTCAGTTTGATTTGGTCAACTTTGGTTTTATAAAACTCAACCCAATAAAACCTGAAATGGTTTTGGTTGGAGTCTGGTTTGAATTTAATTTAGTCAATTTAGTTTGATTAGTTTAAATTTAATTCAGTTCATTTTATTATGATTTGGTTTGGTATTAATTAAATATACAAGCTGTTATTAAATACAAGAAATTTATGATTACTAGAGATTTTACCCGGGCTACGCCCGGGTTCATACAATAGCATTGTATTTAATATCTATATTACAATGTATTACTTCTATGATATAACAATATAAATAGTAAATTGAATTAGAAATGACTAAAACTCATAATTTATTGTTTCTATTATCTAAAATATGTATGGTACGGTGTACGAATGTGAAATGAATAAAAAATTTATTAAACCTTAATTATTATTCAAAAAAAAAATTTCCTTAGGTTCTTATGAGAATATTTTATTGATCTAAACATAACATATTTATTTTTCAAATGTATTATTTTTATCATGTTTATGTTTTGATTTATATGCTATTTAATAATTTATAATATATTTTCTTATGACTATAATCTATTTTTACTTAATTTAGATTCTGAGATGACTACTTAGCAATCTATCTAACACTACATGTAAAGAGATATGACAGATAAAAAATGAAGAAAATATGTTTAAGCCATATCTGGCACATGATTGTATAATAAGATAGTTACCTTGATAACTTGCAAACTTTCTTAGCTGCTTGATAGTGTGTGGAAACATACCTAATGTATCAGCTTTCTTAGTGTCTCATCTTTATCCAAAGAGTTATAGATAGTTAGGAAATACTTCGACAACTTGAGATAAGTTCTATTGTACATAGCACTGTCAGAGTTGAGAACAGCCTATGACAAACACATAACTGGATTTGCATGATAAATGAAAAATTGACTTAGAAAAAAATTAGAATTTATATTTTCTGTCGACACAATGGACAAATGAATATCGTTGCCATACCTTTAAAACTTGGAATACGCTACGCGCCTTTGAGTCGAGTGCATTTCCATCGGGAAGGATTCAATCCAGCCACAGGTTCCCCTACGGCTACCTTGTTACGACTTCACTAAGTCATCATATCATTTTCTGTTGCTGTCTTCAAGTGCGTATATGAAACATAATCTTTTTGTGGGTACCATTCAGTTGTGTTTAAACCGGGATTGTGTATTTTGATTTTTAACATTTTTTTGCTGACAAAAAGACATCTTTTTCATGTCTACTACTATGTTAATTGTTTGTTTGAGTTTACATTTAATTTTATAAAATCTTAAGTAATTATATGTTGACCAATTTTGCATGATATTTCTTTTAATGTTTTGTGGTTGGTTTAAAATTTTTAATATGAATTTCTAATTTTTTCTTTAACAAATATTTTTTATAATTATAAAATAGTTTATAATTTTATAGTCCATATAAATGTGTATTAACTAAGATTGTAAAACTTTGAATTTTGCATATGAATTTCCATTTTTTTGTTTTTTTTTTTCCTTTTTTGTTGAATTCGCATACTTTTATTTTGGTGTGGTGCACAACTGTTTTTTGTATTCTATTTTCCTATGATGTTTATTATACTGATGGACATAAATACGTTAAAAAAATCCACAGTGATGTATTACTAATTCGGGTTTTGTTTTTCTAATCGTGTTTCTGAAATCATTTATACTTGTAATGGTTACTAATCATTAGAATTATTTGGCTCTTGTTGCAGTCTCTGTCAGGAGCTCGTTGCTCTGCCCTTGAGATTTCATTGTCAGAGAACAAAGTTCGTCCAAAACTGAGTGCACATATTCATGCTTCTGCAACTTAGTATCATCATCAGGAATACCGAGAGCAGATGAATTAGCCTCATCCTCAAGGACTATCTATGAGAAACTCGGCTAAACCTCTAATTTCTTAGTCCAGTGCATCAACGCTTCCTGCAGCTCCACTTATCATTGCTCTTGAAACATGCAATACTTTGGCAATTTGGCTTACAACACCAGGTAGAAAAAACGCCAATACATCAGCAGTACCAATCTACAAAAAGAATCATATTCTTAATAGAACCCAGAAGTGCCAAAATGGGAGAAAAGCAATGTATGAAACCCTTAAGACTTGAAGCAATGTATGAAAACACAAAAAAAAAAAAAAATCGATATTTAAGGAACGGAGGCGTCGTTTACCTCTCAACCACAAGTATCCATAAGGTCATAAAGACTTCAACACGAAGCTGTGCACTTCCTCTATGTCCTCGTGAAGCCTCCGTATCAGCAGACTGAGACTGAAGAAACGCAAGCAAGCATTCACTAGTTCCTATCATCCTCTGAAACTTGAGTCCGATAATTTTCCCCATAACTAATTCAAATCAAACTCACCTAATCAATGGTTCCAACGTGGCATTTCTTAAGAACCTCCTGTAATCAAAGCCACTCCAAGTGTAATCAAAGATCGAAGTCAAGCAAGATGACACTAAGAGGCTTTGAAAATAAACAGAGATTAAACCTAATAGCTCACCATATTATCTCCAGTATGCCCTTTCATGAGTCTACTCCAATGATCACGTGAATCCATTCCCTCGTCTTGAACTTCACAGCCAAAAGCAGTGAGATAAAACAGTATTCAGCACCATGTAGAACCATAGCTCGAGCAGACAAAGGAATGTGGCACCAATACTTAGTTAAAAGAAAAGTTTTGAAAAAGCTATTGAGCCAAACAAAAATCAAAAATAAAGAGAAAAAAGTGTTTGTGAATGTAACTGCTTACATTTTCGTCGATGATGACATAGTTTTAAAAATTCTTTCTCGGAAAAGGGACTGCTCTTCATAGACGTACATGCTTCTGTAGCACAAAGCAACAAAAAATAAAAAGATATTAACATCCTATTTTCAAATCTACAATCAACAAATAGAAATCGATTGATAGAAAGTTCCATACCTAAAAGACGGAAAACTTGAACGGTATCCAATCTTCGTCGTCATAATCTGTGGACCTTCCTCTCTCAAGTGATCCAACACCATGACAGACGACCTCTTCCATTTCTCTGACGTCGCGGCAGGAGGAGGAGGAGGAGACACCGTTAAGGAAAGAGTAAAGAAGGATTAAATGATTGAAAGTGAATCACTAAGATTTGAAGAAATCAATCGGCGAGGATGAAGAAATGGAAGAGGTTAAACATTATAAAAGAGAGTTGGGCTGATGGGATGCCAGAAAATATTTACATGAATAGGTCCATTAAATTTGGTGATGAGCAAAGGAACCGCATGACATGGCAGAAATTTAATCTCTGATTGGTCTGAATTTCCCATCCGACGTGGACACGTTTAGAAGGCTTTATATGCTTCTTTTAATATAGTTAGATTAAGAATGTTCAGTTACTTCTCTCTTTCCATTAGAAGTAGCTAATTGTAATGTGTATTTACTATTGAAAAATCTATGAAACAACAACTTAAAGCTAGACGAAAAAACTCTTAACCAAGTCAATTCAATTCTATTTTTTTTTAAATGTATAATTTGTAAGAATTGTTCTCCCATTGGACCATCACAAATTTAATACATTAGCAAAGGTTCTAAATTTCACAAATTACAAAATTAATAATTAAACTAATCAATAGAACCCCTAATGGGTTCTAACCATTACACATGCTCTAAGCATTCCAAAACTTTTAACTAAAAGACTATTTGCATCTACATTCGATCTTTATTGATATATGAGAGAAGATGACGAGACTTTATCCATCCCTAAAGAACCGGAAGGATTAGGATGCATGGTAGTTTTTTTATCAATCCCTAAAGAACAGGAAGGATTAATAATTATATAGTAAAATCAAATATATTTTTATTTTATTTTAGAATACCTTTATGGGAAAATTTGGAAAAATACCCTCAAATGAGAATATATTTTGAAAACTACACCACATATTTTAGTGTTTGAAAACTACACTTATTAAATACTTGAAGTGACTAAATTGCCCAAATTAAGGGTATAATAATTTCAATCCTTAAATAAAAATTAATAGAAATAAAAAAAATAATCATTTATGTGTTTTGTTAAATTATACAACAAAAACTTCTGAAATTCAATATTTTTTGCATCTCAAATTTTTAGATTTTCGTACATTTTTATTCATTGTAGTTTTTTTTTTGTATCTGAGGAGGAAGACACAATCATGCTAATATGTAACTTGGGAACTTGATGATTTTCTGTTATAATTTAGACTTTTAGATTCATTTAATAATCACCGCAGTTTTCTTATTTCATCAAAAGTATGGGTCAGTATAGAAAATAATACATAATGTTTCTTATAAACTCAACAAAAACATTCACAATATTTTGACATATTTATGTAATGGATGTTCTATCTATGTCGCAAACTCTTTGACTCTTTTTAATCTCTTAGAATTCAAATAATATATCATATATTATGTTCTCGGTTAGGTTTTTATACCCAACTCTTTTAAATTTAATGATTAAATAAGAGATTTTTTAGTTCCAAATTATTTAATACAAAATACAATAAAAAAATTTACTAATAATTTTTATATAAGATATATTTTACAGATACAGCTATAAATATTTCAATAGTTATCCATATATAATTTTAAATAGTATAATTCATTTCATTTATAAAATAATATAATTCAACAGAAATATCTCAAAATAATTATAATATAACTAATTTCTAGTTTTGATAATTAAATTTATTTTAATTTCAAATTTAGATAAAGGCAAAAGAGTCTTATAACACATGAATAAGTGTAGTTTGCAAAATATTATTATAACAGTGTATTTTTCAAATTTACAATCTTAAATAGGGTAGTTTAAAAATTGTCCCTAAAATTATTTTAAAATAAAAAAATTTAAATAAAAAATGTTTTTTAAATTAGTATTTCTCCAAATTAATAAAATTTTATAGTTTTAACATTATTAATTTATAGATTTTTTACTGTATTTTTTTATAAGTAGCTGCTTTTGAAATTATCGATTATGGAAGAAAACTGGGTAACATCCACAAATATATACTTTTCTACACCGAACTCTGAGAAGGGACACCAAACGAAACTTGGAGTTGGAGAGAAAAGATGGTGAGAGAGAAGAGGTGTTTGGAGTGTGGTGACAAGGTTAAATCATTGTTGATTCAGTACTCTCCTGACAACTTTCGCCTCATAAAATGCGTAAGCTTTTGCCGAAAACTAAAATTAGGGTTCTTAATTTCTACTGAAATTTTGCATAAAAGTTTACATCTTTGTAGGAGAATTGCAACGAAGTAGCAGACGAATACATCAAGTGTGAGCTAATGGTCTTGTAACGCTTCGACCGCCCACAGTTAATGGGCCACCCACGCCCGTTCATTCGGCCCGTGGGTCCTATCACGTTCCAACGATCTGTCCGTTAATTTTCTAAAGTTCTAGAGTCATGTTTACTGACCCTGCAATCACTACTTGACCTTTCCCCGTGCTTTGGCCTCACTTACACGGTATCGCAAATCACTTCCCGATATATCATCCATCCTTTGACGACTCCAGCTCAAACACGCTTAACTCTAGAGTTCTCTCTGGATGTGCTCCCAAAAAGATAAGTGCACTTTGGTTACATAAGTAGCCAAATTAGTTCTCTTAAACCTTTTTTCAAATACCACAAACCGGAATGTTACAGGTCTGTCTTTTAAATATTCAATTGATGATCTTCTGCTTCTTGGGTTTCCATCAAAATTTGATTTTTTCAGATTATATTAATCGACTTGGTTCTTCACAAAATAAAGGCTTATAGACATGTACTCTACAATGTTTTCACTCAAGAAACTATCTACGTTCAGGTAAAATAATAAAAGCAGACACTTTATTTCAGTTCATGAATGCTTAAACATCTTTATTACTGAATTAGACACATTACTCTGTGTTTGGTCTCTGTTATCTGATCTTCAGAAGGTTTCACAATTTGGCAGCATCTGTTGTGGAAGTTGGTCTTGGCTTATCTTCTTCTAGATACTTGTATCCTTTTGTTTTGTTTTGCATTGTAACTATACAGAGCTGATTATTTTGGAGAGGCTTTAACAAATTTAAAGATAGAAGCTTGCTATTGCGAAGAACTAATGATGAGTCAAGCGTGCCCTTGAACTCTATTCTTGCATCTCTAGAGGTTTGTTGGTTCTTCCTTGAAGCTGTATTGGTTTTTGGTCTATTAGGATGATATAATAAGTCATTATAATGCATTGAACAGGTTTTGGTTAATGTCTTATCTGCAAACTTTGCATATGTTGTCTCATTTGTACTTGCGTCCAAGATTATATCAATCGGTGCTTCAAGGTATATAGTACGGTTTTAGTAGTATATGTTATGCAGAAGAAAGGAGATTCTTTTGGGGGTCTTTATCTCCAGTTACATCAAGATCTTTCTGTTTGCTATGCCGGTATGTTACATGTACATTGTCTCAGAATCTTGTTACAGGTTAGATAGAAGTCTATTAATGTGATAATGTATGTAATTCTGGTTACAGGTTTGGGAGTTCCCGGTTTCTGTGATCTTCATTGTAGATATGCTTGTCTTAACATCAAACGCTGTTGCTCTTAAAGGTCGAATCTGCTGCTCTGTCTCAATGTTTTTTTCTCATTTAAGTCTATATTTCTGACCCTAAATTTCTCATGCTGTTGTCAGTGATGACTGAGTCAACAACGAGCAGATGCTTAGCTGCGTGTTTCATGGCACACTCGATTAAATTTTTGGCAGATCAAATCTCTGGGTCAAGGTCTTGGAAACACTTGGGATCTGTGATATATCATCTGCCTTGTCTTTTCAAAAACTTGTGAGATCTTATAATCGTCCTAAAGGGTTAGAGACAGTTTGTTTAATCATTTGATCATAAAGAGATATGTAAGGATCTTGACACACTTTTATTTAATCCATTCTTTTCTGGATGATTCAGAAGCTGTCTTAGTGTCTTTCAGTGAATTCAAAGATTACTAACCTAAAAGACAGTAACTTCTGGCACAAGTAACGCTATTTTTCCACCTTGAAGAGATACATACATACATACACAGCACAATTCTATGACCAAACCTGTAAGATATAGAGGTTTTGAAGCTGCTTATAGTTGTAGACTTGTGTGGCATGAAAATAGCTGTCATGTGGCCATGTTATAGGCTCGAAAGGAACTGAAAATCATAGTAAGAAAAAAAATGACATTAACCCAAATAAACAACTAAATTAAAACAGAGTTGTTTAGGTTTCTGTTTCGCGGCTACAGGTTAACCTGCGAACTCTCGGTTTCTTAATGGACGTGGAAACTCTTGTCATATCTTATTCATATTGATAAATGTACGGATCTTGACACAATTATATTCAATCTAACTCCTTTTAGATATGATTGAGAAGCTCTTTTACATTGACTTAAGGCACAAGTAAACATATAAACATATATACATACATACACAGCACAATACAAAGCTGCTTAATTAGAGTTGTAAAACCAACTTGACTTGGTTCTGCATATATGCTTTGTGCATCTTTACAACATTTGTACGTGCATTACTCACGATGTGGTCTCATCGTAACTTTGTCTTATTGTAATAAAACACTCTGCAGTAGATATAATTCCATGAAAGTAAAAAAAAAAAGAGAGAGAGTTGATGTTCTTTACCGACCGCATAGTACTATCTCTTTTTGTTATAATCAGCAAAGCCATTTTAGCATGTACTTCTCACAGTTCTCTTGCGTTATGAGTTCTTGATCATCGATGAACAAAAAATCAACATGCTTGCGGTTAACATGCGTCAATCCACCCAGAAACTCATCATCGTCTCGTGCTAACCAAGGAGATTGTAGCTGCACGTTAGGGTTGTCGTTCTTGTCAATGAGCAACGTATTTGGAATTGTACACAGTGCATCCCAAGGACATGGATCCTCTTGCTTTTCCATTATCATTGTCACATCATTGACATAGAAGCAAGATAAACTTTCTTCACCACCCTGGTCACCCTGAAAATGTAAAAGATGTGGGAGTAAAATACAAAATCGAGAAACTGATATTTTATTTGTATTAAAAATGGAATATCTCAGAAACCGGACTCACTAGAGGTGGTGTGTTGGCCGCTCCGACTACGTTTGAATTATCAGTGACAAAAGAGTGACTTAGTTCACTTGAGTTGCTACCGGATGGGATATCTCCAACGTTGCCCTTATAAAATATCTTGCAAACAACATAGTTCCTCTAAACAAGTCCCAAAGTTACACACACAGGCAAGACGGTTTGTGTAAGTGTATACGTTAGAAAATGGCATATATATGAGTAGGCAATTTAATAATGACAAAACAAAAAAAAATTAATAATGACAGAGCGTTTCTGACCCCAACATACAAAAGTGAACTAAATGGGTTTTTTTTTTTGAATTAAAAGGTTACATGACGGAAAGATGATATTTTTTCCATTAGCATCTTATTTTATAAGAAAGAAAAGTGTGGAGTAAATAAAATATTAGAACAGATACTATATTTGATTTCTTCTTACAAAATCATAAATGGAGAAAAAGAATTCATCTGATTAAACAGTAACCAACAAAATAAAAAATGATTAAATTTTAGTAGATAACTTGTCAAAACTTTAATCTGAGTGATGTAGTATGCATAATTCACGTATCATGAAATAAAGTAAGGATGTCAAAATTTATTTTTATTAACATTATTGTATTACAAAATAGTTGAAATTTGGAAAGCAAATAGGAACAAACACAAATTAATTTGTTACAATTTATGCGAATATTTAAAACGTTATGATTAATATCTTTTAAATAATAATAAAGAAAAAGACGGTAGGAGAAAGACAAAAATAAATCTAATTCAGAATTGTTGTCAGTGACTTTGCAAAACATAATTAAAAATGCAGGTGTACGTATTATTTGAAGAAAACAAATAGGTTAGCAAAACTGGGATTAAATGTAGAAATACATAAAAGAGTAAAATTTCCGTTATATATCTCACCTAACGCACATATATGAAAAAAAGTCATGGTTGCTTTTCTATCCAGTGTATCGAGTTATCGACCATAATAATATACAACTATAGTTTAGTATAGTTCTCTTTACCCGGTTACAAAATAACTATAGTTTTCTATTTGACCAAAAAAAAAAAAACTATAGTTTTCTATATGCAAACTTCGAACATAAACTATATATGACTATAAGTTCTCTGTTCGTAGAAGCTTCTGTTATATCCACGCACACACACATAAAAAAAAGAACCATCAAATCTGATTTAAAAAAAAAAAAGAACCTAACGATTTGATTAGGGAATGATGATCAGTTGAATGATACATACAAAAAATATTAATTAAGCTACTAAGTTCAAAAAAAAAACTGATAAATTGTTTACCTGATCAACAAGAGGCAAACAAGTGATGTTATACTCATGCATAGTCCAAGGAGTCCTAACTGCACTAGAAGACATACCTTCATGGTACACAAGCGTCTTTTTAGTACCAATCACAACACCGTTTCTTTTTTTGTCCTTCCTTACATTCCGATCGTTGCCGGTAGATTTCCAAAACCCAGAAGGTGTTGTCCTCTTCGTTACGTTCTTCTTCGTGGACGTGTACACCTTTGGAGAGATGAAGTGCCATACAGGATCCTTCAATTTGATCATCGATAATGCTGCAATCATATTTTTCATTTATGATTATTGTATTACAAAAAAAAAACACTAAAAGGTGAAGAAAAACTCACCTGGCAAAGAAGCTGGATCGTAACTACAGATGTTAACCTCTCCAATCGTATCGTCTACAGAACATGGTTTGCCTTGAATCTTGTTCTTTAGAAAATAGTTTATCAGCTCCTCGTCCGTTGGACAAAACCTAAACCCAACTATATTTGTTTCCATTTGAAAAAAAAAAAAAAGATTGAAAACAATCTTGAATTTTTTAGGAGCCCATCATGAGTCAAGAGGTCTTCTTCTACGTGGTTTCGCTTTGTTTTGTAAAGAGAGGTCAAGTAAATGCCATATGGGATATTTAAATGCCATCGGCTAGGGTTTCCGTCTCACGTGAGGAATTTCCTCGAAAGAATATTATCGGCTTTAGGAAATGGACGCAGTGGTACGTGACTACGTGTGAGTAAACCTTCTATTTAATATAGAAGCCTAGATGCTGTTTCTCTCCTGCACCAATTAGCATCCATGTCGTGTCATTTTTTGTGACAGCTTCTTTCATGTTTCAATTTTATAATCTCTTTTTTTTTCTACTAATTTTTTAAATATCTTGTTATAAAAAATTCACTAATTATGTTTTTTTAAGAAGTCAATATTCACGTCCAAGCAGGTAAAGTTCCAAGCACTGAATCTGGATTCCAGGATTTCGTCAGCTGTACTTCGAAAAACGACATGTTGCCATTTACAAGTAAAATGTTTTATGTTACATTTCAGTTTGAAGTAATAATATTAACATTTTAGTCTAATAACCTTCTATTAGTCTAATAACTTCTACTATGATATAAAATTAACATTTTAGTTTCACGTTTCTGTTTAAGTACTATTAATAATGAAGTTTGAATTTAAAATTTTCCAGATCAAATAAGTGTAAGAAGTTCTCACATAAGTTATTTTGTAGTGTGTTCAAAAAAAAAAAGTTATTTTGTAGAAACTATTAAATTATGAAGTATACAAAAGTAATCACATAATATGTACACTTCAAAATATGTAATGTACGCATAATTTTTGAAGTATGAAAACTCATGTTAATTAGAAGCTTTTTTTTCCTGAGAAAGAACTCATGTTAGAAGCTTTGCAATAAGATTGTTCAATTTTTTTAAAAAAAAAATGATGAAGCGCCAACCGGTTCGGTAAAAAAAGAATTGTTGAGTGATTGTTTATTATGTTTTATCTAGTTTGTGGAGTATTATCAAAAATGATTGTTGATATATGATTTTAGTAATAGTAGTGCCGAAATATATCACGCAAACTAAGCCCTTTTGTCAAAAAAAATATAACACGCAAACTTAGATGTGTACTCTTTTTGCTAAGAGACGAATATGTAATTCAACTGCACATGTATTAATAATTCTTCTACGAGTTTTACCAAACACAAAAAAAAAATCTTCTGCGACATCTAATATACCCTTATTTAATAATATGTAAACTGTACACTGACTTTACAAATTTTGCAAGTGAAAGAGTATATATAGCTTTACTGTAAAAGAGCAAATAGTAGGGATATCTTTTTTTTTTTTTGTAACACCGTAGGGATATCTTTATAAGCTTACTTTTATATATATTCATATTTTACGTTGATGATGATTAACATAATGCTCAAAAAACAGACCACAACTCAAATCTAATTCAACAACCAATCAAAAAAATCCTGTGAAAGGACGATTAGGGTACGTCATGTGACCAACTAGTGTTGGGAATTGGGGTTTTCGGTTCGGGTCGGTTCGGATTATTCGGCTTTTGGGTTATTCGGATTTGGGTGTTTAGTAACTGTTAAGGAACCGGGAAATTTTTGGATCGGATCGGTTCGGGTAGTGTCGGGTTCGGATCGGATTTCTATTTTTTTTATAAAACCCAAAGTGGCACCGAATTAGAAATAGTTCGAGTTTTGTTCGGGTTTAAAGTCAAAAAACAAAAATAAAGAACCAAAAAACCGAGTTAAACCCGGAAAATATTCGGGTTTTTAGATATTTTTTAAAAAAGTTACATTTTATTTATATTAAAACTAAAAATAATTAATATTTTTTTATTATGTTTTTATATTCGGATACCCGTTTGGTTTTCGGTTCGGTCTCGATTCGGTTTCGGTTTTTCGAATTTAGAGAAATAGGAACCGTTCGGATTTTTGTAATTTTTGATCCGGTTTTTGGTGTCGATTTTTTCAGTTCGGTTATGGTTCGGTTTTTGAGTTTCGGATAAAATGCTCATGGCTATGACCAACGGCGAACCCAGAATTTTTTCCTGTGGGGTCATAATTACAAAAAGTATAAAACATAATGGTCATTGAAAAAATTTCCAAGTTTGTGGGTTAACTTTCACCTTTGTTAACCAAATACACTAAAAGTAACTAATGAATACAGTTTAAGACTTTAACTATTTGTATTTTTTTTTTATGGTATCAACTGACCCCCACAACCTTATATGTGGGTCTGCTCCTGCATGTGACGGTGGTATCTGGGCCCAATGCTTTCTAGTAGATGTGACATGTTAATATTAGTTTTTAGTACCCTTTGCTCTTTGGTTTTTAGACAAGCAAAGGAACAAACTTCCTAGGTCTTTTAAAAATGTTTTCGCATATGTTAAAAAGAAAGAAAAAGTTCTTATGGTGATTGTCACGTGGCAGGTTATCAATGAAAGTTGGACCTTAGATATTACAGCATTGAATTTTAGGACGACAATGAGTCTTTATCATGTTCTGCAATATACTGATTCTGTCTATTTTCTAACTAATACGATACTATACAACTCTTGTAATAAGGTTATATATAGTTCACTTTAGAAGACCAAAAAAATCGTCGCAATTCTCTGGAAAATCATCTGTATATTGTTAGAAAGTTTCTTAAGTATTTGAAATAGAGATAAGAAGGTGATTCGTGATTAGGAAAAAATAGTTAGCAATTAATTAGGAACCATAGAGCCACAGTGCCACTTGAAAGTGGTTATATAAATTATGAGTTCTATTCGAATTTGGAAAACAATGTTATTAGGAAGTTCTATAAATATTTTGGCTAAAAAATTCTTATAACTCACACTAATAGTCATTTTAATAAAACAAAACAAATGCTAATAGTAACATTTTTGTAACGACTGGTTAGAAAAAATGATAAAATGAACGTTCCATAAGAAAAATTATTATTATTGTTATGTCTAAGTTAATTTATTTAATTCCTAATCAAAATAGTTGGAATATCTTATTTACGTAGTATGTCGTAGTGTTTGACCCAAAATAAATACCTTTTATTTTTATAGATATTATTAGGATCAGTTTTATATGAATAAATGCCTGGATAAAAGTACTGTATATGAAGACGGAAGACCACATGCTTGACTATACCACAAAATCGTTGGAAACGTCATAAGTTTGAATACATAAAGGTTCCACCCCATACGCAAATTCCACGTATATACTATAACTGCAATTCGAATTTTCTTTTGCATATTCTTTTTTGACAAAGAGACAATTTATTCTCTCATAAAAACTATATTTATATATCCATTTGTATATATTAGTTGGTGAAAGAAATATGGATATGCTATTGGTCCCTCAATGCTAGTCACTAGCCAGTTTTCTTCCTGAACCGGAAATTTCAAAAGTGAATTTTTGCATATTTTGTACCAATTATTTAGCATATTCTATTATCTTAACTATATGACGTTCACGATTAAATGTGGCAATGGGTCATCTCGTTTTCTTTCATTTTTGACAGCAAATGATCTCGTTGTCTAAAAATATATTTGTAAATGTTTTTATATCCTTTTATTCATGATTTGATTTTTTTTTTTATTTTTTTTGGTTTAAAAATAGCTTTTATATTTTTTATTTAATGAACGGTTTTTAATGTTTTTTAGTTAACATCTAAAAATATTAAGAAACGTCTCTTATTCAAAGTTAGGAACTCGGGTTAAAAAATTGAAATTAATCATCATCAAAGAAAGTTTTAGTTATGTTTTAAATGCTTAAAAATATATTTTTAAGTTCTGAACTTTTTTGTTTAATTACGCTTTATTTGTTGGGTTTTTGTATTCAAACCTTTGTGTAATGAAACTATCCTTGATAATAAATTTATAATATGATTAAGATGGCGACCCAAAAAAAAGAACTCAAAATAGATCAGATATATCAGAGGAAATCTTCATGTCCTCAAAAAGTCATCGCCGTTAACCCATTAAAACTTCAACTCATCTCCGCTGACTCAGTCTTATCCGCACGATTTGAGCGGGTGTGATATCACGTGAGGGAATCAGGGACCTGCGCACTATACAAAGTTTTGTAATTTAGCAGTGAAATTCATTCTCAAATAATTTGTTAAATATCATTTTTCAGCCACAACAGTCTGTTTTTCAAACCCTCCACAAAAGTCTGTTATTCAATTATATAATTAATTGAATACTTTTAAACCCTATACATCAACATTTACTCTGAATCAAATTGAGTAATATGATTATTCTTGGTTATTTGATTATTTTTAGTTTAGATTCAAAATATTCAAATCAAATTGGTTAATATGGTTATATTTGGTACAAATATCTGAACATGTTTCACATACATTAGTTTTAGGATATTTTAAAAATTTTATACATCAAAATCTATACGGACTCTATATTCATATAAAACAATAAATAAAATGATTACAATAAATGAAATGATTATTTCAAAAAGACAATAAACAAAATAATTATTTAGAAAAAGACAATAAATGAATTGATTAAAATTAAATAAAAAAGAAATGAAAATCTGTCAAAAATTACTTAAAATGGGTAAGGATTATTTGTTCTTCTGTTTTAGTTGAACAGATTAGTCATTAACAGATTTAGGAAACCATATTATACGTAGCGTGATACGTTCCCCCATACTTTTAAATGCATGCAAAAAACATGTAGCGTAATGCATTTCAATATACTTCTGCATGCGTGCAAAAATATAAATATTTGTTATTTTGGGAAAAAACAAGATATCATTTCTCCTCTCCTTTTCTTACTGTACCACGTGAAATTGTCTATTTTGTTTTGACTAATAATCATGATATGTGAACCACATCTGTCCAAATAATAACATTCAGGACAACTGTGGATAACTGTAGTATGGTTCAAATAGTAATAAAAATGTATGGATACATACAGGGGCAGACCGATAATTCATTTTCACTAGGGTTAAAATATTATAAAAAATATATATTATAGGGTTAAGACTAGATATGACTCAGTTACAAAAAAAAAGACTAGATATGACTAATGGTTTTAGAGGGTTCAAAATATAATTTTAATCAAAAATGTTGTTGATTCTTTAAAGATTTTACATATACTTAAGAGTTCTATGAAATTTATGTGGTGTCATATGAACCCACATTTCTCTGAATGGATCCGCCACTAGATACATAAGTATATATATATATATATGAAATTTATGTGGTGTCATATCATTGATTTAGTTCAGTCTAGGTATTAGTTTGATCTGGTTCCGGCTGAACCAAATAAAATCTTTTGATTTAAAGGAAAAATTAACTAAGCAGATATTCATAGCAAAAAAAAAAAAACTAAGCAGATATACAACAGTCTTTTTTCCTTTGAAAAAAAAGAAGATATATGCACGAGTCTATTACCGAACTAGAATAACCATTCGAACTGAAGAGAAGCTTAACCAACATTTGTTGTTAACGGCATATGCTTAGACTATGGTTCATTGTTCAGTAAGTTTGAACAGATTTGGATTCGATTAATTTGGTTAGGTACAAATGCCTCAAAGTTTTCTCAATTTGTTTTCTTTTGAAAAGGTAGTTTTTTTTCGGTGGGTGTCAAGTAACACATTATTCTCCACATATAGTAAAATCGTTATAAAATAATACTCGATAAATTGATAATTTTTAAAAATTAATAAATTTCGTCGTCCCAGTTTGAACCAGTTAAAAATTTGACACAAATCAATAAAATAATAAAATAATATTTTCAGAAAGTTCTGTATAAATACATAGTCCTTTAAAATTATAAATTAATAACTTATATATATATACATATTTTATAAAAGTAAGAACCTATGATTATATTGTTTATTTTACATTCACAATAAATTATTATATTTTTAACACTTAATATATTTTTGACGAAATTTTAATAAAATTATATCTAAAATCACATTTTAAATTATATACAATATATGTTATATACATCAAATAATATAATAAAATTAATAGAAATATCAAATTAAAAATAATTAATGTTTATACACTAAAAATTAATATTTTTCTTATCTTAGAATAAATATATATAAAATAAAAAAATCTAATTAAGGAAACATTTGTAAACTAATATCTCTATAGATTACTAAATTTTCAAAATCCTAAATTTATTAATTTATAAAGGTTATACCATATATGGCTTATTTTATTTTTCTTTCTATTTATATACTTTTACAAGAATTTTCGTTAATCCTTTTTAGTGATCACTACATTTTGGACTTAGGTTCGTAAACGTTTTGGTCTTGTCAGCATACCAAATAAATTATTTTTATTTGTAACAAAAATATAATATAAAGTATAAATTCTTAAGAAAATTTTGGTTGGAAAATTGATTCACACTTAAGTTTTATTGGTCAAACTAAACTAACTTAGAAGCTCAGCTCTCCTAGACACACTTAATTTTTATTGTAACACAAGTTATAAACTAGTTACTTTGCATCGGTGTGTTATAAGTCTTATGGAGATTTTCAATTTATATTTTAGCCAAATATAAGGATTTATTTTTCATGTTATTCAGCGTAAACATATTCTATCAAAACTCTGCTAACCAAAATGAAAATTTTATATTTATATGGACAAAGTAAGATGAGTGTCTCTTTGCACTTCATGCTAGATTATTTGTCTTTGTATTTTGTATCAAGGGACATGTTTTATTTCTAGAAATCTGAAACTCTTTGCTAACTGTTATATATTCTCCAAGCAAGTTACAAAAAATTCTATTTTTCAACTTCTAAAATTATATTCACCATCTGAAAAAAAATTGGTGCAAAAGTCACATGAAATTGTTTGAGAGATTTCATACTTTAACCATTGCCCAAATGAGTGTTTCAATTTTCGTATGTAAGGCTGATAGACTGCTTCTTGTATTTCTTGCTCCCATTTAGCTTTCAAACCCTTTTAATGTAATATACCAACTCAGCTTTGAACATATCCTTATCCTTCCATGAACCATCCTTAAAACACTATCATCCCACTTGACGTAGTGTGCTATATGTTTCTTCATCTCTACTTTGTGTGGTGGTTGGTTCTTTACCAGTTGTGCTTTATTCTATTACCTTTGTTTATGTCATTTGTAAGATTTCTCTAGAATTCTTGTCAATACAATTGCAGATCTTGACATACTTCCATCCATATACCACAAAATTGAAGGAAAGTTGGTGTTTCTATGTAACCTCTACAATAATGTAGTCCATATATGCATAAATTGATTGTATTGGAAAAGTAGTTGAGTTCGTTGAGATTCTTGAGAGAGAACATGGTTTATAGTTCCCTCATATGCTCCACATATGTCGCAGTGTGTATCACATTTTATTCATCTAGCATTGAGATTCCTTCTAATTGGTAAACATCATGTAATGATTTGCAAAGACAAATTTTCAACTTTGGAGAGCATTTAACCTTCCACGAATAAGATTGGCGATCCTTTGTATCATGGCTGAAAATTGGTCTTTGGCATACTATTCCTAAGTATAACTGTTCTATTACATATCTTAAATGTATACCTTCAAGATTTAAAATATCACTAATATTTATTTGCATTGTAAATCTAACTCAAAAGACTATTTTCAATAATGATTGCAGCTTTCGTTTCAATCAAAACCACTGCATATTCCACGTACACGATGTAGGGTTTATTGAGCTGATCTTTCGTAAGTGCAGAATTGATTTGATATAATTTAATATTCACTGGTCTCAGATGAATGAATGAGATTTAATAATCATTCCAAACAGATATGTATGATCATGTTTCCATCCTTTTAGTAAGGCCTGGGCATTTTATTCGTTATATTTGATTCAATTCGTTATTCGTTTCGATTCGATCCGAAAATTCCGGATATCCATAAACTTTCGAATCAAAGCAAATATTAAAATTCAATATCCGTTAAAATCGAAGCAAATCACAAATATTAAAATTTTGGGAAGCGGATATCCGATCCGATCTTTTTATCAAAATCTTAAGATTATTTGTATTAATCAAAATGGATGAGATATCCGTAAATATTCGTAAATATCCGCAAATATCTATTTATTTTTCGGATATCCGTTTTTCCGGATATCCGTATTTTTTCGAAGCAAAGCAAATACCAAAATTAGATATCCGTAACATTCGAAGCAAATCACAAAAAAACCTTAAAAATCCCAGATATTTGATCCGTGCCCTCCCCTACTTTTAGTTAGTCCTTTTTTAACAAGAGGTATAGATGAGATAATATTTTTCCAACTATATGATGTCGAGTGCGATCATATTGGTTCTAGGAAAATCGTATTTATGAAATAACGGCATTTAAACAATATGGAAAATAATGAATCAGACTTTATTTCGAAGTCAACTGTTTACCTAACATAAATATATTATAATATATGTAATGGTCATATGTTGCTATTATCTTTGAATTGGCATAACTTATTCCTTCTAAGCTATCTAATGCATACCTCTTCTTTTCTTTCGTGAGTTCGCAAAGTTTTGTGTTTACTCTTTCTGGAGAATATTTCATTCATATGGTAAACTAAATTAATTAAGTTTAAGATTTTTTAAATGAAAACGCTTAATTCATATTGTAGACCAACTTAAGTTTACGAACGTATGATGATGATAAGAACACCAATCAAGAGTTTAACTTTTTCATTTCTATACATAGACTTATATAATAGTAATACTTTTTATAAAAGCTTAAAGTAAGACAAAATTCTATTATTTAAACCCCAAAACTCTGAATATCTTGATTTTAATTAGGACGTCGGATCCAAACAGATCATAGATAACAATTCCTCTTTCTTAAAGGGATATGTATAGGGACGGCCGGGGCCCGGGGGATAAGCATGCATGATTTTGATTTTTTATTAAGAAAATAACTGCTTTTGAAATTTCTGATTCAGGACGAAAACTGGCTACTAGCTAGCATTAAGGGACCAATATCATATCTATATTTCTTACACCAACTAATATATACAAATGGATATATACGTATAGTTTTTATGAGAGAATTAAAGTGTCGTATTAGCATTGAAAAAAGTATATAGTGCCAACGCTGTAAAATGAAAAACTGAAATCTCTTCTGTGAGTCTTAACCTGAAGTGGTGAGCCATTTAGGAAAATAAAAAAGAATGATTTGCTCAGAAAATAATGAAATTAAAGATGAATAAGCTGGGCATTAGAAAAATAAAAACATTGTGAAGAAAGATCTATTTTATTAAAACAGAAGTACCAATTAAAAATACCCCTAAATTTTACCACTTAATTACAATTTCATGCCACTGAAGTAATTAAATATTCTAACATTAATATTCTTTGTCTTTTCCTTTTGTATTAATGCATTTCCTAATTCCATTTTTACCTAAAAACATGGCAACAATAATTTAGGAAAATCTGAACCGCATTCCATATTTAAATTTGACAAGATATATTAACTAAAAACACGGCAACATTTAATTTCTATCTTTAAACATGGCAACATACTATTAATTAATCTGACCAGAGTTTTCTATATTAGAAATATAAAACAAACTATGTATTATAAATATTTTATATTCTTTTTAAAAAATTATTCAAATATATAAGATTACAGAATAAATTATATAATTCAATATATAAACTTACTGCTATAATATAAAAAGGTAATACATATGTCTGGACCCAGGTTAGTCTTCATAGTTCAATAATTCATTAAATAAAATATACAACCAAAATAATTTACAAACAATTGAGAACTTGATCAATAAAAAATTGGATACATAAATATAATCCCAATCATTTTGAAAATTTTAGATTTATATGTCCAATTATTTATAAATTTCAATTTAATTATATGACAGTAATATTGAATACAATCGATTTTGAATAAAACAAATAAATTTATCTATGTAATTAATACTTTGACATATTAGTAATTATATAATACATTTATATTTACAGCGTATCTTTTACCATTTCGTAGAAACAAAAATTTCGAACTGAAAACTAATACGGAAAAAAAAATTAATATAACAACAACAAAATTTATTTGAAATAACATAAATTAATTCGAAGCAAATGTTGTTAAAAATAAATAAATTTCAAGATAACCTTAAAAATCTATGTTTAAAAAGAATATTTGATGGACATGAGAGTTCTCACCAAATTAATGAACCTCGATTTTTTTTCTTAATACAAACAGTTTTGTCGGTATAAAAATAAAATATTTGGGTTAGTTCGGTATAAAAATAAAATATTTGGGTTAGTTGGGGCATTTGAACATGTATTTTAACAAAATTTAATTAAAATATGTTCCAACTTAAATTACCTTATCGAAGTTAGGTTTTTAAAAGGTTTAGCTCACATATATTTATGAATTAACTCAATTTTGTTGTCATAATGTGATCAAATGCACATTTGCTATTTTTTAAAAAAATAATGACTATTGGGTGAATTTTACAGTAATATTTGTACTATGTGATGTATTTTTGTCATCTTTTTATTATAATTTTTATAGATTATATAATAGTGTAAAAAATATTTAATTACATTACAAAAACATAAAAAACATCCGACCGGTCGGGCGGGTCCAGCTCTAGTGATTAATTAAAACAATAGAAGTAAATACATTTTTCCATTCAAAAAGTAACAATCCCAAAAGAACTACCAATTGATCTATTGTTTCCTTCCCACTTTCGCTGTAGTTGAATTTATGCTACAAACCCCAAATATATCATTTCTTTTGATACACTACTTCAGAAACAAGTATGATTTAAAAAGACTGTACAACAAATTTCAAGTGGACAAAAGGTGACGCTGAATAAGCCAAACTGATTTGTTTTTGTTCCACATGTACGGCTAGGTGAACTTGCTTGCTGTAAACGATTTACAGCTCGTCTTAAATATGATGAATACATACAATATATTATATGAAAGTTAACACCTTGAGTTCAAAACTCACCAAATTCAGATTATTCGTTTGTGTGATCAATCATCATGAATATTTTATTTCCATTACAAACGATCTGATATATCCGGCATCGGTGAACCGATCCCAAGAAATTAGTCGGTTGGACATCCGACGGGTTTGCGGGATACCCCGGATTATAAAGAAAAATGTGAAATAAAAATTTAAGCAAATTTATTAACATGATAAAGCAATTGTCCATATTCGTTTTGAAAATGTATATGTAGATAGGGATGTGCCTTCTCTTATAGAATTGATTTTTCTTAAGCCACAAACAAAATATCCAACTAAAGAATCCCATTTTTATATAAAAAAAATGTTTAATTATACTCATCTATGGAAATAAATTTATATCAATTTTCTGTTGAATTTTTACCACTATAAATAGATTGTATGATGGAATTTTAGATTCAAAATATTAATCTTACAAGAACAAAATGTAAATTTTGTACTTTCACAATACACATATCATAAGTTTTAGCAAGAGTGTTTTGAGAGATTGACAGAGGAGTCCACCATATATATTAGCTATCCTCTGCATATTAGACAGATAATGCGTGTGTCTATAGCTCGGACCAGTCGATGTGTGGAATGAATATCTTTTTGGTGCTTCAAACCATTTTGTTATCTCCTTCACAGTGATATATTATGGCTTAATTGGGAACACTATTGGTAGTAGAGTTTTGTCCAGAAGCAATAGATATAAAGAATTTTTTTTTTTTGAGAATTAGATGCATGTAGCGAACTTACTTGTTCAAGTCATGGCCTGATGTGCGTTATGAGTGCTGCCAAGTAGTTGTCGAGTAAGCTCCCACCAACACACCATATTAAATACTAAAGAAAATAAGTAAGTGTATTCATTTTCCTGGCTCTTATCTTCTTGCAACCAACTATCCACCAACTCATTGGCCAATCCATCACCTCGGTTTCTCTATAAATAGATCGATCTCTGCATGTCTCTCTTCTTCCATTTCACAGGGACCTGGACGGAGATCATCATCTCATCGGCAAGTTGGTCTGCTGTGTTTCCTCTCCATTTATACCTCAATCTATGGCAGCGTTTGTAATTAGGGAGCTTTTTGTGGTTTTTAATTCTTTTGGAGATTTCAAAATCATGAGAATGCCTTTTCAAAATATCTAAAATATTTATATAAATGTATAGTTGAGAGATTTTGTTTGAGAACCTCTTAGACCATCCCATTAGACCATCCCATCAGTAAACCTGATGAGGGGTTTATAACTTTTTTTTTTAATTTTTTTTTTATTTTTTTCGTTTGACTTTTTCTAAAAAAAAATAATAATAATAATTAAGTGGACCAATCGTGGGCCGCCACGTGGCATGGGACCCACGAAAAAGTAGTGATACATGTTCACAACCAAGAGTTTCCGCGAGACAGTATCACATCTGAGTCAATATTTTTAATCAATTCACCTATATTTCTGTGCAATAAACCACTCATAAACCTCTAATGGGCATGTCCTTATGCATAAGTTATATGCATCTTTGCAATATTAGTATATACTTATAATAATTCCATTTCTATTTATGGAAGGTTATATTCTGTATAAGGTTTTTGCATTTCTGTCTTATTGTAGTGAAACTTTATTTACATAATTCCATCAAAGTAATGAATAATCAAATAAAAAACCGCAGAGTTATCAGATGCTTTAACCAACCGCAGAGTGCTATCTCGCTGCTATATTAAGCAAGACCATTTTAGCATGTACTCCTCACAGTTCTCTTGCGTTATGAATTCTTGATGGTCGTTAAACAAATATTCAATCTGCTCGAGGTTAACCTGCGTGAATGCACCGAGATCTTCATCATCTTCTTGTGCTACGCTAGCAGCTTGTAACTGCGCGTTAGGGTTGTTGTTGTTGTCAATGAACACCGTATTTGGAATTGGATACAGTGCATCCCAAGGACCGAGATCCTCTTGCTCGTTCATTAGCATTGTCACATCATTCACACAGAAGCCAGATAAACTTTCTTCACCAGCCTGCTCAACCTGAAAATGTAAAAGAGTTGTGAGTAAAGAAACAAAATCGAGAAACAAATATTTAATTTGTGTTTAAGGATGGAATATCTCTTTGATAAAAAAAAAAGGAGAATGAAATATCTCTGAAACTGGACTTACTAGGGATGATGTGTTAGTTGGTCCGACTGTGTTTGAATCGTTGGAGACAAAATACTGACTTGGTTCACTTGAGTTGCTACCGGATGGGATGTCTCCAACGTTGCCCTTATAAAATATCTTGCAGATAACGTAGGTACTCTGAACAAACTCCAAAGGTACACACACAGGTAAGAAGGTTTCATTTGAGTATATATGTTAGAAAGTGGCAATTATCTTACAGCAATTAAGTAAATGACAAGACCGTTTCCGACCCCCCCCCAACCCAACATATAAAAGTGAATTAAAGGGTTATATAATAAATTTAGTTAAGTATTATTTGTTAGTGACTTGCATTACAAATATACGTGATATTCAAAAAAAAAAAAAAGGGTTAACAAATTAAGATTAATGAAGGAATATATAAAAGAAATATTTCCATACATACAAACATATCTATATATGTCACCTATAATGCACATATACTCATGTTTGCTTTTCTATCCAGTGTATACTAAATATGGCGGCAACTATAGTTAACCGGGAATAGTAAATAAAATCTTGATATCTTATATACAAAAGTAAACTTGTGACATAAGGAGTGTGATTGGTCAATAGGAGAGTAAAATGGTGGAAAAATAAGGTGGAAAAGAGAGGAAATAAATTTTAAAAAGTTGGAGTTAAATTTTCCACTTGTTTAAAGTGAAGAGAGATGTATTCTAGTTTTCTCTATTTTTAGAGTAAATTGGTGAAAAACATTTTCCACTTGATTGGCCAAAATGGGCTGAAATGGAGTAAAAATTAACGTGAGACGGTGAGAGTAAATAGTTACTCTAACATGTATATGCATGTCACACCCAAGATATATTTTGACGCACGATTTAAACTAGACGTGTGATAGAATCTAAGAGCATGTGCAATGGTAAGTTTTAGCCAAAAATCCTTAGCAAAAAAGAATATAATAATGTGGGGGGTCCATCAAAATTAAGAAAAGGTATCGAAATGATCCTTAAACAAGGATCAGTTTTGTTCCTGTACGCGGGTCCCGTCGCCATGTGGAACTCTGCGACTGGCTCCTTCCTCTTTTTTTTTTTTTTTTTTTTTTTTAGCTAAAAAAATAAATAATAAAATAATTATAAAAACTTACCTTGGTTATTGTTCCAGCAACAACACCGTTGCACATGGTCTAATAAACTACAACTAAAAGTCTACCCCTATGTCATTTCTATTTGCTTTTTATCCAGTTCATGGTATTGATTAATAGGATATTTTTCTCCTTGTAATCGATCGGAGTTTTTTACATGAATTAACGAGGTTCGGATTATACTGTATGTTATTTTTTCAGAACTTCCGGTTTATATGGATTTTTTTTTTTTTCAAATTTTCTGTTTATATAGTTGTACTCTGAATTTTGGTATTCCTGAAATCAAGAGAGTATTTTATACTCTGTCTAGAAGCTTCTGTTACATTAAAAAAAAAACAATGATACACACAAACATTAGTTAAGTTACCAAATTCAAAAGAAAAGTATAAAAACAGAAAGACAAAATAATACCTGATCAGCAAAAGGCAAGCAAGTGATGTGATACTCGTGCATAGTCCAAGGAGTCCTAACCGCATTAGCACATTTTCCTTCATGATACACAAACGTCTTTTTAATACCGATCACAACACCGTTTCTTTTGTTGTCCCCCTTGACATTCCGATCCCTGCCGGTAGCTTTCCAAAACCCAGAAGGTGTTGTCCTCTTCTTTACATTCTTCTTCGGGGACGTGTACTCCTTTGGAGAAACGAAGTACCATACAGGATCCGTCGATTTGATCATCGATAAAGCTGCAATAATAATACCTTCTCAATTAAAACGAAAAACAAAACCCACCAAAATACCACGATATTAACAAGCGAAACAATACTCACCAGGCAAAGACGCTGGGTCATAACTACAGATGCTAACCTCTCTTATCGTATCGTCAACTAACCATGTTTTACCTTCAATCTTGTTCTTGAGAAAATACTTTATCAGCTCCTCGTCCGTTGGACAAAACCTAAACCCCACTTTACTTGTCTCCATTTAAAGATAGATTGAAAAACAAAACAATCCAGAATCGTGACTAAATTTTTCTAAGAGTCCATCATTAGTCAAGGCCTTTTTCTACGTGATTTTCGTCTCTGTTTTACGAAGAGCTGCCAAGGAAAGCCGTCTAGGATATTTATACGCCTTCGGTTACGTGATCCGTCACACTTGAGAATTTTCTATTAATTTATAATCGGTTGTAGAAAATGGATGCAGTAATGTGGTGCGCGTGAACCATTCAATTCTTCTTCTTTTTTTTGCCATTGTATTCTATATAGAAGTTCAAATGCTTTTCTTCTCCTAGCCTGCATCCATCACTATCCATCGCGTGTCTTCTTTTGTCACAGCTCATCCATGTATTAGTTTTATTATATCTTTGTGAAAAGACTTTCACTATTTTGTTTCTTTAAAACAACAAGGAGTCGTTAGTTTTTCCTTAAGATAATACTAGTTCAGTTTAATTTATTTGTCGTTGTAGAAAAAAAAAATATTTCAAAAGAAATGTTATTTTATAATTTTAATGCAAAATTTAATAATTTTATCTATTTTTATTGGTTGAAATGTGATTAAATAAATAGTTAATAGTGTTTTTATTTTGAAAATATATAAAATTACATATTTTCTCAAACTATGTGTAAAAATCTAAAATAATAAATAAAATAAAATGAATAGAATAGTTTATTATCATTTAAAGTTAAAATATTTACGGCAACCAATCATAGTTGATCACTCGAATTGCCCTCACCAATCCTATGATTTTCAACCATATGAATTGGTCAATTTAATATCTCACTTATACTTTGTTTATAGTATGTTAAATTTATCTGCGTTTTCAAGGTAGCTCTCTCAATAGCTAAAGTATTTATTATTATAATAGTTTTACTAGGAATTAGTGTGTAAGTATGTGTGCTCT
Organism: Eruca vesicaria subsp. sativa; assembly: GCA_932364175.1. Lineage (NCBI taxonomy): Eukaryota > Viridiplantae > Streptophyta > Magnoliopsida > Brassicales > Brassicaceae > Eruca > Eruca vesicaria. The sequence continues at coordinate 28,760 of CAKOAT010127376.1, read as the reverse complement.
AAGCAATTTGTTTTGTTCTCGTGGTTAAAATATTATAGCTGGAAGTTTTTTTCTTTTAGGTTCAATTTGATTTTGACTACCTAGCTGTACCTTTTAGATAGATTAGTCGTGTATCCGGATGAAAGGTTTCGTAATATTAGTATTTGAGCGAAGAAAACCTTTAAAGTTTCCGCAGTTATAAGAACAATAGATGTGTTCTCGACTTGACAAAAAAAAAAAGATGTGTTCTCGACAACCGGGATGGCCATTATTGTGGTTTCAAGGGTCGGAATTGGAGTATTGTTGTGCGATGGATTCTAACTGTTCACAATCATATATTCATATGTGGCATTGGTCACCTCGTTGGAAAAAAAAAATATTTCTTAATGAAATTTTTTATCCTTTGCTTCAGCCGTCATTGTTAAATGTTAGGTTTCTTGATTTTTTTTGTTTTTGTTTAGTAATGTTCTATTTGTTGGGTATACATTTTTCAGATCAGGCTTGTTGGAATGAAAGCTATCATTGACTATAATACATCAGATGAAAGAAAAACAATTGATTTAGGTGATGCCAAAAAGAACTCCAGTTGAATAGATATTAGCTATAACATAGACAGAGGCCCACGCACTCACGTACAATTTGTTTTTTTTTAATTTGAGGTCAGCAAATGAATTAATTTCTCAAAGTTATTTAGAACTTTATATGTAAGATAGTTTTATATAGCTGTAGTAAATATAACTATAAAAATTAAATGAGAAAATAATAAAAACTGAAAGATATTTCTACAGTAATATTTATTTTCTACAGCATACAAAATAATATTTTAGAAAATAAGAATGCTATAATCATTTTTACAATTTTTGATTTTAGCTTTAGAAACTAGATAAAACATGATTGATAACTTTTATGGTTGTATATGGAAATAAAACTAAAGTCATTAGATATATTCCAACCAATCACCTCCAATGTTTTCTCAGTCACTAGATACATTTTTCAGATCAGGCTTGTTGTAATGAAAGCTATCATTGACTATAATACATCTGATGAAAGAAAAACAATTGATTTAGGTGATGCCAAAAAGAACTCCAGTTGAATTGATATTAGATATAACATAGACAGAGGCCCACGCACTCACGTACATTTTTTTTTAATTTGAGGTCAGCAAATGAATTAATTTCTCAAATAAGTTATTTACAATGTTTTCTCAGCCACCAGTCTTTGTTTCTATCAAACCTACGCGTTGGCTAGCAGCAAAAGGTTATATTGCATATTTGCTCTTTTTTGTAACTACATATTTGCTCATTTTCCCCTTTCTTATTGTGAATGTTCTCGTCGGAAAAACACAGAGAGCTAAGGATTAGTAAGAATAAAATAGTCATAACATATAAGAATTAAAGTTATCAACATAATTAGGAAACCATATTGTATATATAGTGAGACTTCGAGTACACGTAGCGTAGTATAGTAGTGCATTAACAGAATAAACATGTTAGATCATCGGTTCAGTTCGGTATAGGTAAAAAAATAAAATAAGCACATCAGGTCACCAGTTTGATCTGGTTCCCGGCCACAATAAACGAAATCTGTTGAACTAAAGAGATACTTAACCAAACAGGAAATGCGTAGTCTATTACTGAACCTTGAAAGAAATAGTTCGAACTGAAGAGAAGCTTAACCAACGAAATGTTCAGTCAGTTTGAAAGGATTTGGGTTCAATTGGTTTGGTTAAATTTAAAAATGCCCCAAAGTTCTCTCATTTTTTTTCTTGAAAATGAAGTTCTATAACTTAAGCTCACGTTGGGTAGATCAGTTAATCTAATATGTGGACCATTTATGAGTTCCATTTCTGTAAATGCCATGCAAAGAATCATAGACAGAATCATAACTTAAACTTATGTTGGATTCTTCCGTTCCGGCCCGTCTCTAATCGCTGCGGATTCATCTTCTAGCAGAATACGGCGGGCCTAGTCCGCACGGAATGTGATTTTTAAAACAGCTATCCAATCTTGTACCGTATTTGTTGTAGGTCTTCGCGAATTGTCATACAGAACAAGTGATAATACACGCATCAGAACATTTCAGGTCACTCCAAATGCATCAGGCAATTCTAGGACATAGTTCAAGTCGTCGATTCAACTGTACATAATTCATCAATCATTGCTTTGTTTTTTTTTATTCAAAACAATAACTGTAATTATTTGTATCACACCCAAAACATATTAACATACAAAGTAAAAATAGTTGCAGAAGATGTTTTTCATTATTTTATAACTCATAAAATCATAACCAATGTTTTAGTTTTCTGAATCCAAAAATTAAATAAAATGAAACAACAAATCAAAAATGTTAGTCCCAAAATAAATAAAAAGAGAAACCAAATCAAAACACTACTAAAGTTCGAATCGTCATCGTCAGAGATGTAGTCGTCATCACCGGAGCTCGAATCATTATCACCGAAGCTCGAATCATCATCATCGCCCGAGCTCCTTACGTTTTTTCAGGGGAAGTCACATGAATCGTTTTCTTCTCACTCATTCTCTCGTTTTTTTCATGTAAACCAAAAATAGAGAAAAAAACTGCGGGTCTTTGTACTCTCGCGAGATCCGTTTTGACCCATCCCACAAAAGATCTAGTCCCGCAAAGACGCATCCCGCGAGGCCCGCAAATTTGCGGATCTAGAAAACCTCATCCCAATACCGTCCCGCGACAGTTTTTTTTTGGGTTAGACCCACAGTCCAATTCCATTATTTCCGTCTCTAAAAATGCTTAACATGGTTAGGGACTCTAGGGATGTTTTTACTGTTTTAAATATATATATTGCGACAGTAATATTTTGTGATGGAAACAAAATTATATACATTTATAATATTGTTGAGGCACTTTTCAATTTCATTTATTAAAACTTTTTTAAAATAATTATAAAAACGTACATTTATAAAAAAAAAATATGCAGGGTAGAGGCTCAAACTCGGACAATCGCACCGTTTTGTTCTAGTGGTGAAGCTATGTTGTGAGTAAATGGGGCAGCTGTCAGTAACAAACTCATGATTAAATTTAGAGTGAATTGGGTAGAAATCCATAAGAAAATGGGAAATTAGGGATTTGCCATTTTTGGTGGGGAAAATAGTAATGTGTAGGGAGGAGAGATAAAGGAAGAAATATGGTATGGAGTGAATTATGAGGTTTAGTGTGTGTATGGAGTGCAAATACTCTTAAATTTAACCGGGATCAAACTCAGTGGCGAACCTACACTATCCAAGAAGAGGGCAAGTGCCACCATAAAAATAGGGAAAATTTCAATTATACCACTTTGCTGATACTACTTTTCATGTTTACCATCAACAAAGGAACATTTTCAAAAATACACATTTTATTAAAGGATAAAAGACTCTTATATCCTTATTCTTTATATATATACATAAAATAAATATTAAATTAAATATTAACCCTAAACCCTAAAACATCAATTCTAAACTCTAGACCCTAAAAAGTAAACCCTAAACCCTAAAAATCAACCCTAAACCATAAAATATCAATTTTAAACCTTAAACCCAAAAATTTAAACCCTAAAAAGTAAACCCTAAACCCTAAAAAAATCAACACTAAACCCTAAACTATCAATCCTAAATCCAAAACCCTAAACCCTAAATTCTAATAGTATTTTGAGTATTAAAATTTTAATGGTAAAGTTGGTTAGTGTAAAATTGAAAAGTGGTATCTTGAAAGTGTTATTTCTGGCAATTTCCCACAAAAATATAGTTTTCATTTGCCACTGATTCAAACTATCTATACAAAAAGAAAAAACAAATAAAAAGTGTCACCATGAGGGTTGATATGTGGTTTAAGGGGGTCAGGCGCTGAACATTACCAACAAAACTACTATTTTTTTTATTGTTTATATGAACAAAATAACAGTTATATAGATGACATCCCATTGTTCTACATAGGCCAGTGGCAACCATAATTTGTTTTTGTAAGTGTAATTTTGTACAAAATTTTAGTTATGCCCCTTTGAAAATTTAAATTTGTAAATGTATTAGTAATTGTGTTTTATAATTTGGTTAAATAAAAGTTATTTTTAAATATGCCAATGTTGTCTCTCTAATTAGCCACCCTGATCATAGTTAGGACTCGCTAATTTTTTATAAAAAGGTAAGATGAGGTTTGTTGCAAGAAGAAAAAAAGAAAGTAAAATAAGGTTTTAGAACATGTTTTTTTTTTTTTTTTTTTTGTCAATTTAGTCACTTTGGACCGAAATCTTCAAACTGAGGTAAGGAGGGGTCGAACACTTAATGTCAGATTTTAGAACATGATTAATGGAGATTATTAGAAGGGATTACTAACGGAATATAAAAACTGTTTTCTAATTTTGAAATAAAAAAGTTTAAAAATAACTTTTAAATAAGACATTTAAAAGTCAATTTTTCATTTTTTTTAGTTAAAAATTAAGAAACAGTTTTTTATATTCCACTAAAAATTTTATTTTAAAACTATGCATTAATCATGTTCTTACAATCTAGACCCGAAAGGTTTGGATATCTTTATTTTAATGAGGAACATAGCGAAACAGATCGTAGATGACAATTCCACTTTTCAGAGAAAGGGATAGGTGGGGGGACAGCCGGAGGGATAAGGATGCATGATTTTTTATAAGAAAGAAACTGCTTTTGAAATGTCCGATTCAGGAGCAAAGCTGGCTAGCATCAATGGACCAATGTTTATAGTTTTTCACTTTTTCTACACCAAATGATATATATAATTGTGATGAGGGATATAAAGTGAAGAAGTAGTCAAATAAAGGAAGGAAAACATTTTTTTTACTTTTTTATTTATTTTAATTAGGATGTTCAAGACCCGAAAACCCTTAATCACCCTATACCTGAAGTCAGTCTTTGCTGATACCTTGAAGTGGTGTAAAGCACTCTATGGCCATGCTGTGACATTCGATATGACCGACGTTCAAACCTGCGTCGCCTTGAATGATGAATTTTATAGGTTGATCGTTACCACTCGACCATTAACGCGTGGTTAAAGGAAAACATAAATTGTCATATTTAGCATTGTAAACAATTATACAAGTCCAACAATGATAGAAAATTCCTTCAGTGAATGGCTAAGCTGAAACATGTAACAAGAAAAAAATGGAACATGAATAAGCTGGGCATCAAACAAATAAAAACATTCATGACAAAAAACAAAAAAAAAAACATTGTGAAGAAAGATTATTAAGTAGATGCTTTTAAAAAAATATTATGGGGTGATTGGTTTGACTTTAACTAATAATTTTAGTTTTATTTTTTATTTACAACCATATAAATCACCAATCATATTTTAAGTAGCTTTTAAAGTTAAAATAAAAAAAAAGTAGATGTAGGAGTCTTATATTCTAAAGCAAAAAAAAATTATTATAAGAATATCTTTCTCTCTATTTTTTTTCTCATTTAATTTCTACAACGATATTAAATACATTTACATCCAAAAATTCTGCAGATTAATTTCTACAGTAAAACTTTTATAGTTACAGTTCAACCAATCACTACCTATATAACAAATCTTGCAGAATAAAAACTTTTTTAATTTTAGGAAAGGCTGTACAGTTGAAAAAATGTGCATGTTATTTTTTCGTAGAGCGATAGCTTTTAACAAACAATTCTGTCTCCTTTTGTCATCATTGAGATTACCGTGTCAGAAGTTAATTAACTTGATCAGCTAATACAATTTCAAAAACGTTTATCTATGTCAAGAAAAAAACGTATAAGTATTATTTTATTTTATTTTGCTTAAATCAAGTATTAAGAGAATAAAAATATATTTATTGGGATATCTTAACTGTGTTACTAAAAATAATTGTTAATAAGAAAAAATAGCTAATTACCTAAGGAACAGTTTCTAATTAAGGTGTGGAAGAAGCGGTTTTTGTTATACACTTGTAGCTAGGGTGTTGGTTTTGTGATATTGAGAGGAGAAGAGAAGTTGAAGTACACGATCTTTCTATCGGTGCTCGCCTCATCGATGAGTTTAGATCGATTGTTCGGTGCCCTAAAGCTCCTTTGAACTATTCTTCATCTATTGATTTACAATTCAACGGAGATTTAGTGAAAAAGAAGAAGCTGAGTGATGAGAAGGTTCATGATTGGGCAAAGGTTGGTTATGAGGCGCTGATTGACGGCGAGACGATGGTTGTGTTTAACAAAGGATTGACTTGAAGATCTCACGAGGAGTCAGTCAGATCCTTCTTAAGAGTCTCTGTGTGTGGTTCTCCTCCAACCGAATCTCTATCTCTGTCCGTTCCGATTCTCTTAAACTGTCTGTGTCCCTGCTACCAACGAGTTTGCTACATGGTTACCAAGGTATGTCTCAGCTGTTACTTCAACTAGGGACCTATGACATAATGGCCAAGGTTCAAATGATTGCATGTTTCTCTCAACTCTTCAATTTCTTGTATCAGTCATATAGGTTTCTTGTAACGGTGTAACCGTTATGAAGCTAAATAATACTTGTGCAAGGGATGTTTCGAGCAAATGGAGGTTGTGGTTATGTCAAGAAACCAGAATTTCTAATGAATGTAGGTCCTAATGGACAAGTTTTTTTATCCCAACGAGAACTCTTCTCCAAAGAAAACTTTAAAGGTTGGTTTACTTGTGGTAAGGTCTTGTTGTGAACATGTTGTATTGTATCACGGGATGTACTTTGTAATGACGTGTAGAGTCACTAAATCTTTTACAAATAATGTACTCAAAGTTTTGTTTTCATTATTTTCATTTTAAGAGATCTTTTTCAATCACAATCCACAATCTAAAACATGTCTTTCACAATCTGAAACATTTATTTCATGTTCAATAAAATAATATTTAATAATTTTTTAAAAAACATTTAGTTAAAAAACTAGCATATCTACTCTATTAAAATAGAGTCATTCTTTTTATCTACTGATACAAATTGTCATTTAAATTTAGACCCTTTCTAGAATGTTACAAATAATATAAGTCATATAATTGATTGAACCATATTACTTAAATTAAACCAACACAATTAATGTAAAGAGACGATCTTAATGTAAACTACCTTCAGATATGGCAGGTATCTATGTGTATACCAAAAACACATATTTTCTCCTACAAATATGGAATGTTCTAAAAGAATATATATCATCAAAATATGGAATATGGAAATCTACTAATTATACTTAAATTAAACCAGTGGTTATTTATGAAATATAGTCTTTGGCTTACTTTTATTTTTTGAACAAATTATATAGTTTGGTTTTTGAGCTTAGTATTAAGAAAAAAACTCTAAAAACATTGAATAAACTTTTCACCTTAAAAGATCAAAAAATCAATTATTATTTTCAGACCCAAAAGGTATTTAATATTTTTAACAAAAAAAATTATCTATTATTAATCATTTATTTAAATCATGTACTTTAAAAAATGTTAATATATTTTTTTATTCTAAATAAAAATGAGTTTGTTTTGATAAATTTCAAGGGTAACTTTTAAATAATTTATTGTTTTATTTTTCTTAAATAATTTACTGATTAAAAAAATGTAAAGCAAAACCAAAAACCAAATCTAAAAACTAAAATCCAAAACCAAAAGCTGAAAACACATGTTATATTTTTTACTTTGTTTATTTACAAAATAAACTATTTCAAATTTTTTTTAAAAAAAATTTGTTGTCATCTTTTCAGTTTTGAATTAGATGTTCGATTATTTGAGATTTGTTTGTTGGTAATATTAGTTCAAACTAACTCAACGGGTTTAAAAATTAAAAACCCAAACCAAAAACTGAAAATGAAAAGTAGAAACTTAAAAACTAAAAACCAAAATCTAAAAATAAAAACTTAAACTAAAAACTAATGAAAAATAATCATCACCACAAATTTTGGTGAACTGATTTTATATCAAAATATTTTTTAAACTAAGAAAAAACCCAATTATATAAATTTTTGATCATAAAAAATTTCCGTGCTTTCAAGCGCGGGTCAAAATCTAGTATTCTATTAAAATAGAGTCATTCTTTTTATCTACTGATACAAGTTGTCATTTAAATTTGGATCATTTCTAGAATGTTACAAATAATATAAGTCATATAATTGATTGAACCGTATTTACTTAAATTAAACCAACACAATTAATGTAAAAAGACGACATTAATGTAAACCTAGAATGTTACAAATAATATAAGTCATATAATTGATTGAACCGTATTTACTTAAATTAAACCAACACAATTAATGTAAAAAGACGACATTAATGTAAACTACCTTCAAAATACGGCAGATATTTATGTGTATACCGAAAACACATATTTTCTCCTACAAATATGGAATATTCTAAAAGAATATATATCATCAAAATATGGAATATGGAAATCTACTAATTATACTTAAATTAAACCAGTGGTTATTTATGTAATACAGTCTTGGGTTTACTTTTATTTTTTGAACAAATTATATAGTTTGGTTTTTGGGCTTAGTATAAGAAAAAACTGCAAAAAACATTGAATAAAATTTTCACCTTAAAAGATCAAAAAAATCAATTATTATTTTCAGACCGAAAAGGTATTTAATATTTTTAAGAAAACAAAATTATCTATTATTAATCATTTATTTAAATCATGTACTTTAAAACATGTTAATATATTTTTTGTTTTAAATAACAATCACTTTGTTTTGATAAATTTTAATTGTAACTTTTAAATAATTTATTGTTTTATTTTTCTTAACTAATTTACTGATTAAAAAAATGTAAAGCAAAACCAAAAACCAAATCTAAAAACTAAAATCCAAAATCAAAAGATGAAAACACATATTATATTTTTTTGCTTTGTTTATTTACAAAATAAACTATTTCAATTTTTTTTAAAAAAAAATTGTTTTCATCTTTTCAATTTTAAATTAGATGTTCGATTATTTGAGATTTATTTGTTGGTAATATCAGTTCAAACTAACTTAGCGGGTTTAAAAATTAAATACCCAAACCAAAAACTGAAAATGAAAAGTAGAAACTTAAAAACTAAAAACCAAAAACCAAAATCTAAAAATAAAAAAAAAACTAAAAACTAATGAAAAACAATCATCATCACAAATTTTGGTGAACTGATTTTATATCAAAATATTCTTTAAATTAAAACAAATCCCAATTATATAAATTTCTAATCATAAAAAATTTCCGCGCTTTTAAGCGCGGGTCAAAATCTAGTTTGTACTATTAAAACATAATCCTTCTTAGAATTATGTCTTTGATTTTTCAGAAGATTACAAAATCATACCACTAATTTTTATTAAAGTTAAAGAATCAAATATTCCCTATATTTATGGGAACTATAATATTTTCCGTATTTTTGTCAAAGGTAATAATTCTGATTTTTATGCTAATTATACTTTTCATTTAATTTTAATATATTTTTTTGTAAATAATAATATTACAAGATCGAATATAGGTAGATACATGAAGTTTAAAAAAATAGTATTTACTATGTATTTGTATACATAATATTAATATGTCAATTTTGAGTGTTCAAAAATAATTTAAAACGTATCATAAAATTTAATTTTAGATCTAACATAAATAAAAATATAAAAATAACATAGGTTATTAAACTAATATTGTCATATTAAAAAAAATATTTTTTCTATTACCATTGTTTCGTTTTCTTCAAATAACATAATAATTTTATTTGAGATACTAATTTTTTTTAGTATTAGAAAAATTTGTCTTTTTCTATTACCATTGTTTCGTTTTCTTCAAATAACATAATAATTTTTTTTGAAATACTAATTTTTTTTAAATACCCTAAACCCTTACATAATAAAACAGTTTTTTGAAATACTAAATTTGGTTGTTTAATTAAAGTTATAGATTTAATCAAATTATTAGAATGGAAAAACATCCGAGCTTTTAAAGCGCGGTTCAAAATCTAGTTGGAACATTAAAATTAGATGTTTCTTACCACGACGAATTATCTTAGCCTCATCCATATTCGTCACAGCATTTTCTTCCTCCTTGCAAGGATTGATTCATGGAGTTTGGATCATGCCCTTCCCGAACGCAATGAAGCTGTAGCGGCAATTGCTTTGGCGTCACGCGTGACCTTCGTCATCAATCCTACATCGCCAGTAACGCTCCGGTGTGGCTTCATCATCTACTCGCGTTGGAGGCTCAGCAATGAGGTTTTGTCTCACCCGGAATGGTCAATCCCAATCATACGACGTTCGAGATGCACCGGCTTGACTTCAGCATTTACTCACTATGGAACCTCGACAATAATGGGGGTGGGTGAGATTTACTTTCTTTCTCCTTGTTTGTGTGGTGTCTATTGACATCCTATTTAATTTCTGAATTTTTGTTTTGTATCATAAAGATTATTTTTACATGTTCAAGTGTTATAAAAAAAAAAGAACCTATTTAAGAGCTGCCCTAATAAACATGATCTAAGAGAGACAAACTCTCGGGTATTTGAACAGATTTCTAAAGGAAATATTATTCTCTCTATTCCTAAAAGATCTATATTCTAGAGAAAAATTTTGTTTCTAAAAGTTATATTTTTTTTTTCATTTTCAGTGCATATTTTATTAAGTAATTCCAAATTTCAAAAAACTTAATTGCACTTATTAGAATTTTTATTGGCTTAAAATTATGGGAAAAAGCTAATAATAAAAAACTATGCAAATTTAATATGTGTTTCTTAATATATGTGAAATAGAAAATATAGACTTTTTTAGGAACGGAGGGAGTATACATTTCTCCATTCGAAAAAAAAAAAGCTCAAAAGCACTTTCTATTTTCTAACATTAATATATTGTTCTTTCCACTACCAACGTAGTTGAACTTATGGCACACGTAAATAAAAATATATTAGTTTATCTAATACACTATTTTAAACACAAGTATGATTAAAAGATCTAAAAATGACGCTGTATTAGTCAAATTATTTTGTTATGTTCCACCTACGGCAATTTAGTTGGATTTGCTTGCTGTAGAACAATTTACAATTGTTAAATATGATGAATACATAAGTTCGTAAAAAAATAGGCCCAATTCAGTTTTAGTCCAGTTTGAAAGTCCCAGCAAAAAGCCCAAATCCAAGTGTCAGCCCAGAGAAATCCTCTTTTTGTCACAAGCCCAGAGAAGTACTACAGCTGGCGGTTTCTCGTGTCCATTGCTTCCTCTGTAATAAACCAGGCACCAGCCCTTCTTCTCTGTCTTGACCACAGATGATGATGAATTGATGATGATGACTTTTTGTCCATGGGACGCCTTTAGACTCACCTTCTTTCACCTGAAAAGGAAACTTACATAATGAAAGTAAAGAGACTATAAGATTAAAGCATCCACAGAATCAACATAGGAGCAACTCAGGACTTGCCTTTAGCCAGATCTTTCTATTAATAAAAGTGTCTGCAGGAGTTTGTATATCATTGCAAGAGTCTTTCCTCACATTATGAGCTCTATCAGGACTTGAGTTTGATTTTCCTTTTTTTAAGTTTAGGATATTTATCCTTTTTTAATTATGTTTAGTATATTTTCCTAATAATCGATATGTATAAAAGGATACTTTACGGTGGTTAATAATAAAGTTTGATTTTCCTTTTATAAGTTTGATTTTCCTTTTTTTTTTTAAGTTTAGGATCTTTATCCTTTTTTAATTAAGTTTACTATATTTTCCTAATCGATATGTATAAAAGGATACTTTACGATTAATAATAAAGTTTGATTTTCCATTTTTTTTTTTTAAGTTTAGGATCTTTATCCTTTTTTAATTAAGTTTAGTATATTTTCCTAATCGATATATGTATAAAAGGATACTTTACGGTGGTTAATAATAATAAATCAACTGCTCCTTCTCTCTGCAAAACCCTAACCGAAAGTAACGATGCCGGGTACGACGACGAAGGACGCCGAATCAATAGAACCACAGTCCCTAAAACGAGCACTTGATCTCCCTCCTCCTGTTCCCGAAGCGAAGAAGATTCGTCTCAGCCATAAGATAAAAGTTGCTTTTGGAGGCGTGGAGCCTGTGAGCCAGACAGGAACCTCAAGTGCAAGTGTATCCTCCTTGCATGAAAGAAACTTCTCAACTTCGGCATTAATGGAGAGTACTAGATGGCCTCGCCCAGAGTGGCATGCACCATGGAAGAATTACAGGGTCATTCAGGGGCACTTGGGTTGGGTCAGATCTGTCGCCTTTGATCCCAGTAATAAATGGTTTTGTACTGGTTCAGCTGATCGTACCATCAAGATGTGGGATGTTGCAACTGGAGTTCTGAAGCTAACACTTACTGGTCACATCGACCAAGTACGAGCCCTTGCTGTAAGCAACCGACACAAATACATGTTCTCCGCTGGTGATGACAAGCAAGTCAAATGCTGGGACCTTGAGCAGAACAAGGTTATCCGGTCTTATCATGGTCACTTGAGTGGAGTCCATTGCTTAGCTCTTCACCCGACTGAAGACGTTTTACTAACCGGAGGGCGAGACTCTGTCTGCAGGGTGTGGGATATTCGCACCAAGAGGCAGAGGTTTGCACTCACGGGACATGACAACACCGTTTGTTCTGTTTTCACTCGTCCAACACACCCACAGATTGTAACTGGATCTCATGACACGACTATTAAATTCTGGGACCTTCGATATGGCGGCAAAGCTATGACGACTCTAACACATCACAAGAAATCTGTCCGAGCAATGACCCTTCATCCTAAAGAGGATGCGTTTGCTTCTGCGTCAGCTGACAACACTAAAAAATTTAGCCTTCCAAAAGGAGAGTTTTGCCACAACATGCTGTCGCAGCAGAAAACCATAATTAACGCAATGGCGGTGAACGAGGATGGTGTAATGGTCACTGGAGGTGATAATGGAAGCATATGGTTCTGGGACTGGAAGAGTGGTCACAGTTTCCAACAGTCACAAACTAGTGTACAACCTGGTTCACTGGAGAGTGAAGCGGGTATATACGCAGCGTGTTATGATCAGACAGGTTCACGACTGGTAACATGCGAGGCTGATAAGACGATCAAGATGTGGAAACAAGATGAGAATGCAACTCCAGAAACTCACCCTGTCAATTTCAAACCACCCAAGGTGATTAGGCGCTTCTGATAAATTTACTCTTCTCTTACTGTTTGTATCTTGAAAACTATTGTTGGAGTCTCACTATTCTTCATGATTCTGTTTTCTTCTGGAAGATTACAAGGGTGCCTTGTTTTTTATTGAGAAAAAAGTGACATGTACTCAATTTTCAAGGCATTTGTTGTAATTTGTTCATCTATACTATAAGAGCAGGATTTTACCCTTAAATTTTCATCAAACTTACAAGATAATACCATTCCTTATTTTGAGAGTTTTTATTCACTATAATTGGCTAGAAATATAAACCAATTGTTAGCAAGTATTTAGTAACCAATCATATTGCATCATTTGTTATTGTCTCTTATACAACAAAACCAATAAAAAGAGTACCTTTTTTGAATACCCTAAGCCATTACCTTAACTTACAAACAATAAACCCTATATTACAATTACATTTTTGATGGAACCAAAAATTTAGAACTCTACTAAATTTTAACAATAAACTATATAAGCTTAAAGAAGTTAACATAGGGTTATACATATACTATTCTCTTCATAAAAAACAAAATCTTGCCTACAAAACGTCTTTATACCAAATGTATCACATTATTTGAAGCTACATTTTTAAGTTAACAAAAAAGATTTTATAAATAGCATATATATATATATATAATAATATCTAATTTAAAATTTATTGAATATTCTCAAATCTAGGTTAGAAATTATTTTGAACAATTATTTGATTTTGTTTGATCTATGCGGAGGCCGGTTCACATTCACAATGTAAATTCTCACGTATCAATTTGTTACTAATTATTTTTATGGTTTTTAACTAAATTTTACATTATTTTGAATCCACTAAACATGAAAACCGTAGATTTTTATATTTTTTATACATGAATTACATTGATTTAATTATCTGTTTTTTGAAAATAAAAATCTAAGCATTGTTTTTATATTTCTTAGAAATGAATTAAATCATTGTATAATAAAAATACAATACAAATAGTTTTTTTCTAAAAGTTAAATGATTTTAGTCATTCAAAATAAACCCAAACCGGTCTAAAAAGATGATCAATACAATTACATGAATCTAAATAGATAAAATTATTGAGAACCTAAAATTAAATGGGTTCATTCGAGACGTAAATACGTTCGTAAAAATTGAGAAAGATTTAAATAAGGTGGACTACCATTTTAAAATTCTTAACAAAACATTTGATGATTTTTTATTATATTTTTACAATGTATACTATTCCACGCTTTTGGATAATGTATTACATTATCATTATTTTACTTAGATTTATCTAAAATTGGAGGATTTGGTGACTACCATTTGATTTTTGATGATTTTAAAATTGGTATACCATATATAGTTCTATATATAAAACACAAAATAATTTATTTTTGAATTTTACATCATATTCGCATAAGGGATAACTATTTCATAGGATTTATTTATAAATTTCTTGATTTATGTAATGAAAATGAATTATTTTCTTTATATATGTATTTCATGAGAATAATATATGTCAATATATGCTATATACGGGTTATATACATGTCGACAGGCCTATCAGTTCGACCACGAGTTTAGATTGGATAAGAAAATATTTTCTGAAACTCAAACCTTATAATATTATAACTTAAAAATTATATGTTTTAATATAAAAATAGAAAATTTATGCAAATTTTATCAAAATAGTCAATAAATAAAATATCTGCGCTTTAAAAGCGCGGGTCAAAATCTAGTGTAATTTTAATGTTTAAGAATACAATGTACTTCTCTTTAAAAAAAAAACTAGGTGAAAAACGTACGAGAGAGAAAAACGCTGCGTTTTGGAAAGTGCGATATTGAAGGCGATTTTGAGTGCGATTTTTCTAGGGTTCCAGTAATGGATTCGGCGCCTCCGCCGGAACTACCAGATCCTCAAGCGATAGCTCAGGAGAGATTAGCGACACGAGATGGGAAGGTTTCGAAGGCTCATCGGATCGGATTATGAGTTTGAAGAAAGGGGAAAAGTCTTGAGTCGAGATGGCTCAGGATAAGAAATTTTTGAAGAAGCACGAGGTGGAGGTTTTGACTAAATATGGTAAGCACAGGGTGGAGATTCCAGGAGAGATTCTCAAGGATTCAACTCCTTTATGGGAAGAATTTTGGTCGGGAAGTTTCTCGATTTGGCTCCTCATGTTGCGAAAGTTCATATGGTGGTAAACAAGATCTGGCGTTATGGGGATACGGCTGCTAAAGTGGATGTATTCAATATGAATGCTACAACGATGAGGTTCAGAGTCATAAATCCAAAGACTCGAGAAAAGATACTACGAAGAGGTATGTGGACCATCGCTGGAGTACCTATGGTTATCTCGAAATGGACACCAAAAACAGAGGAGGAGAAGCAAGAAGAAGAAGAAGCAATTCCAATGTGGGTTCATCTGAAGAATGTCCCTCACCAAAGGTTCTCCTGGGAGGTGCTCAGTCTCATGACGAGCACTGTAGGATTCCCAGTGAAGGTTCACCCTGATATTATCTTGTGCACAGACGTGGAAGTGGCAAAGGTGTTTATGAAAGTTGATGTATCAAAGGTATTGCCAAAGGAAATCACAGTAGTGTTTCATTACCCGTGGTTGCCATCGAGATGTAATCTTTGTGGCAAAATGGGGAATGTTGAAAAGGTGTGTGGGATGAAAGGAAAAATGGAGAAAACTGAAAGCTCTGGCTCTCGCTCTCACCCTAAGGAAGAGGAAGAGATAACTAAAGAAAAATAGATTGGGCTTGAGGAGTTGATAAAAGAGGAGGTCACTATTGGGAAGAACACTGAGGAGGTTGATGAACAACGGGAGACAATACAAGTCAAGGATACTGATAAGGATCTGAGTAAGGGAGATACTACAAATTAATGGGTCTCTCCAATGATAGTAGGGAGGTATCAAACTAACTTGCCGCAGAGGGATGTAAATGATTATCAGATTTCAGAATCTAAATATTCTATTTTGTGTTTGGAATATGTTGAGGACGGGGAGATATTGGGGGAAGAGAAGTAGAATACTGAAATAGAGGTTAATGAAGAGATCAATGAAGAGGAGGTTCAGATAGATGAATTAGAGAGTGACTTGATGGAAGACTCTATTCTAGATCAACAAGTTAAGGAGAAGGATAAGGCAGTGATGAAAAAGGGGTTGAAGAGAGGTCAGAAGACTAAAGCTCAGGAGGTTTATCCACTTAAGTTGGTACTACCTCTTCGCGGACCCATATCATATTGGCCAAGAACTTCTTGTGACTCTTCGGTACTAGCTCCACCAGAATCTCTCAGGGACAATATTTCAAGAGGCTTCAAACAATATTAAGCTCGTCAACACCAAGCATTCAAACAATATTAGGTCTGTTGGTTTCTGGCATAAACTTCTTTTGCTGGAAAGAGTTGTTAACGGAGAAGAGACTTGAAAAACCAGAATTTTCGCCGGTCTCAGCCACCTCGCCGGAGAAGAGAGTGGTGAAGATCCCTGATTGGGTCTGAAGTTCTTCTGCCTTTGTCTTCGTTGTTGTCTTCTTCCCCATATCCTTGTTCGATTTCAAAGCGAAAGATGAAGAGAGAGATCGATCAAATCGAAATAGGAAGAGAGAGAGCAAAGAGCCCATCTGATTGTTAATGTTTCCGATCAAAAATCTTTGACAAGTAAAAGTGGTGGTACAAACGAAGAAAAAAAGGTAAAGCACAAGAAAAAATGATGTGGAGAGAAAATATTTTGATTGGTTTTTACAGTTTTTTTAATTATTGACATGGCAGTCTCACGTGTATTTTAAAATCTGATGTGTCATGCTCTGGAAAGAATCTTGTGTTTTTATTGTGTTGATTAGTGATATATATATAAAAGGCCTTGAGGTACAAGAAATACTTTTCACTATGTTGAGTATACTAAATTTCACTTTTACCTCAAGGCACAAGAAATACTTGTAAGATATAAAGGTTCACCGGAACAATTGAGTTCTCATCTATTGTTCATACATACAGACTTTTTTTCTTGTGAAACATACACACATAAACAATATTATTACACATTCAAAAGAAAAACAGAATCAGAAAAGAAAATCAATTAAAAATAAATGCTGACCATCGATCTGCTTTGCCTCTCCTCGCAATACTTCATCAGCAAGTTCAAGTTTTGACGCTTAGTAAACCCGACATGATGTTGCCAACGACAGCCACCAAGAAGATGAAGACAATGATCATGTTCATGAGGTAGATGTACTGTGTGTTCTTGAAGTTTGTTTTGTCCATTGCTTCCTCTGTATTAAACCAGCCCTTCTTCTCTGTCTTCACCATAGATGATGATGACTTCTTGTCCATGGATGCATCAACGGCTTTAGACTTGCATTCTTTCACCTGAAAAGGCAAATACATCATCATTAGTGTAAGTAAAGAGATGATAAGATACAAGGAAAATCAAGATGGGAGCAGCTCAAAGACCTCTTGTTTTGATGGTACCATGCGCCGTGTGAAATGAGATGTCCGGGTCTTTCTATTAATAGAAGTTTCTGCATGAGGTTGTG
The DNA here is from genome assembly GCA_932364175.1 of Eruca vesicaria subsp. sativa. Lineage (NCBI taxonomy): Eukaryota > Viridiplantae > Streptophyta > Magnoliopsida > Brassicales > Brassicaceae > Eruca > Eruca vesicaria. Next base: position 11,155 of record CAKOAT010127376.1, on the reverse strand, counting down.
TATCTTTGCAGGAGTCTTTCCTCAACGCTGGAATCTCGTCTACAATAGGGTGGAAGTGTCTACTCGAATTGTGAACGCTATCTGGACTTGATATTCCTTGGTAACTCTGGTTATGTTGGAATGAAAATCTGAGTGTTAGTATATATACATATTAAGTCCTATGAAAGTAATGATGTGATGTGATGTTGGTTTTACCGTTGCAAATATGGATTCAGCATCATCGCTATCACTGCTATTATCAGTAAGGGTCCCTGTTAAAGGCTTCTTTGGCATGTGATCGTTGCGGTGCTGCGTCATTATGATGTCTAGATAACTAGGCACATAATCATCTTCGCAGGGAGCTTGTGGCTGCTGGTAAGGGTAGTAGTTGTTGTTTAAAAACGTGTCGGTATTGAATAGAGAGGGATCATCTTGCTCGTTCAGTAGGTTTTCCAAATCATCCACAGACATACCAAGATGATCTTCCCTTGGTTGCTCAACCTGAATATGTTAAAAGAGAGGCTAGTAAAGTAAAGAAACATTCTTGATGATAGTACTAATGAAAAACTAAAACACGTGTCAGAAACTGGACACACCTCGGGGGTTGTGTTCATCTCTCTGGCAGTATTGGGAACAGAGACTATGGTGGAGTGGTTTAACTCATAGGACTTATTACCGAATAAACTGTCTCCGTCAACACCTTTGTACTTCACTTTGCAGATAACATAGTTGCTCTGTAACAAAATTCAGAAAGGTTTCACAAACACATGAATTTCATTTGATACCAGACAAAAAATATATTAGGATATACAATAAAAGTTTGATTTTTTTTTTTTAAGTTTAGGATCTTCTCCTAATATAAGCTTTTGATGTTTATCTTTTTAAGTTTAGTATATATTCCTAAACTATTTATAGGAAATCAATATGTGACGTATAATAAAATATTTTAAAATTAATAATAAATCAACTTTCAACAATTAACCTTTAACTCCAAGAGAGCTTTTAGGGCCAAGAAAAAGTTTTATTATATTTTCTGAGTGCGTAAAAGCAAAAGATACAGGCTCACATCGCATCACTCAAATAAATTATACCACAACAAGCTTTGACAGAAGCAACAAAAAAGTTAAGAGCATGATCAATGCAAGGTTTTAAAGGGATGTTTAGGAGGGAGAGACCATAAAAAGAAGAAAAAACAAGAAGCATGGCTATCAAAAATGCTTGAATAAGCAGTAGAGTTTATCCTGTTTCGCGGTCCCATACCATGTGATGACTCACGATTGGTGAATTTTTAATTTTTTTTTTTAAAATGAAAAAAGTAAAAAATAATAAATAATAAATAATAAATACTCCTAGCATTAATCATGCTCTAAGCCACAAGAAGTATAAGAACACCATTATCCCAAAGGAAAATGGGGTGCTTAGCCAATAGAGGCCCATCATTCATTTTTAATTTTTTTTTAATTAGACAAAAAAAAATGAGCACCCTCAAATGGGGATTGGAATAATGGTGCTCTAACACTTCAAACCTCCAACTGGGCTAACAGGTAGCAACCAACACAGAGCATAATACAAGAAAAGATAAAACATAACACTAATTCAACTAACACAAACTTTTTGTAACTAACACAGAATCTCAAAATGAGTTATCAAACTGAATCTAAAAGATAATATACCTGGTTAAAAGGCCAGGAAGTGATGTGATACTCGTCCATAACCCAAGGGGTCTTAACACCATTCGCTGATCTACCTTGATGGTACACAAGCGTCTTCTTGATCCCGATCGCTTCTTCACCGTATCCTCTCTTGTCTTTGATCTCCTGAGGCTTACCAGTAACTTTCCAAAACCCATTAGGTGTTGTCCTCTTCGTTCCCTTCTTCGTCTTATCAGGTGCGTAGTACTCCCTGATAGAGAAGAAGTACCATTCGAGATCGTTTGTTTTCAGCTTCGATAACACTGCAACCACACACATGTACACACAAAATTAAAAAAAAACTTAGAAATGATCGACGTTGATCTTTGAAATTGAGAGAGAGAAAGATAATGAACTTACAAGGCAAGGACTTTGGATCGTAATCACAGAAGTTGATCTCGCTAATGGCATCGTCTACGAATAGTTGACCAAGAATCTTGTTCTTGAGGTAATAGTTGATCAGTTCCTCTTTCGTAGGACTAAACCTATACCCCACGAGATTCCTCTCCATTTTTACACACAAAAATAAAGATCTAAAATCAAAACTAAAAACTAGGGTTTAAGAGAAGAAGGGTTTCTTCTCTCTGTTTTTTTTTTGTTTCTCTGTTTTTTGTTTTTGGAAATACAAGTGGACTGGTGTGGTGTTGTTCAGTATTTATGCACACCTCACTCTAGCGTCTTTGACATTAATAAAACAAATTAATTTCAGTAATTTCTCAAAAAGTTATCAGATTACCTTGCCGACAGTGTTTTCAGATACGGTCCGACCAGTAAACTCAGTGACCCAATAACTAATCCGGTTTGGGTTTTAAAAAATATCCACTAATTTAAAACTTGATAAAACTCGCTAAAAATCCTTAACCCGGTGATTCGGCTATCGGTTAAACCATCAGATGAACCAATGAATTATTTTTATTTAGTTTTTGTTAGGTTTTTAACTATTTTATTAAATATTTTTGTGTATCCAAAATAAGAAGTTAGATTTTTACATTTTATTTTTTATTTTTCTCATAAAATTATTGTTTTTCGTGCTATCGCATATATTTTATATCTCCTTTAATTTTCTTTTAAAACTTTTGTCGATTTCTTATGTGATAAATGACATTTGATTTTAATTTTTAGGTTCTAACTTTTATCATATAAACTTCATTTTATTCTAACCACATGCTTTTATTTTATTTTATTTTCTTGATTTTACATGTTTATAAATAAATATTGTTTTCGTTAATCAAATTTATTGATCTTATTTAATTTTTCAAAATCATATATATTATTAACTAAACCATTTATTGATTTTGTGAACGTTGCATTATGCCTCTTAAAGAAAATATATTGAATAATGATAAATATCTAAAACTTATGAGATTTAAGTATTGTTATGAACTACTATATGTTTCAACTCCTAATTTCTTATAAAAAATTTTTAAATAGTCTAATCTAATTTTAAATATTTAATATGTGAAATAAAACAAAAATAAAGAGAGAGAATTTAAATAATTTTTATGTTTTTTAAGAAATGTGAAATTTTTCCTATATTTTTAATAGTTAATATATAATTATTTATTCAAATTAATTAATGTATTGACCTGGTTCACCCGTGGTTGATCCAGTAACCCGGTGACCCGGAAAGGTGTTCGATTCAATGTCCGATTCAGTGTCTGGATCAAGTTTAAAAACCTTGCTTGTCGACATGTAGCTCTTTAAGCATAGCTAAACAGTGTGTGTCTTTTCGTTTTATTTTTATTTTTCTGATTTTATTTTTGTTTTTTCTCTTGCTAAATTTATAGATTATTTATTTGATTCTCACATTTATATAAAAGTTAGTTTAACAAAATATCAGATTTATTAATTAAATAATATCAATAGTATTTTTTGGGAAACGTCAAAATTATATTGGAGAAATTTCATTGCTAAAATAATTTAAGTGTCTCTAATAAAAATAAAATAGTATTTTAACATAATATAATTATTTATTTAAATTCTAATCTAAAACTATATATCCTTTTAATGTCTTTTCTTCAATTACAAGGTTTAATGAATTTTAATTACACTCGAAAACGTTATACTTCTTCTGTTCCTAAAAGATTCATATTCTAGTTATTTCACATTTTTTAATAAAACATAATAAATTTGCATAGGTTTTGTATGTATCTTCTTTCCATAATTTAAAATCAATTAGTGTAATTAAGTTTTTTAAAGTTTACAATTAGTTAATAAAACATGCATTGAAAATGTAAAAATGAATCTTTTAGAAACAATTTTTTTTTCTAAAATATATGTCTTTAAGGAACGGAAGGAATAATATTTTCCTCAAACGCTGACAAAAAAAAAATTGAAAACTGAAAACAGAAGCTTTCTCCAACGATAATTGACAAAATATGTTTTTGATTGTACACTGAACGTGGCAGATTTCTGATTGGACTACAAAGATATTTTGGAGCTTGGAACCTAAGTTGCAGCTTTTATATTATTTTCTCGGATTTTCCAAAGAAAGATTCTTTTTTTTTTTTCCTGTAATAACCGCCATGGCGCCATCCCACCATTGACGGCAACATTAACATAAATTAGATGATGTTTTCAAATATTTATTTGTTTCAAAATATAAGATGTTTTGAAATTGTAAGATATAATTTAAGGTTTTAAAGTTACTTTTAACTTTATTGAAAAATATTTAACCAATAAATTTTTTATTCTTTTTTAATAATTAGTTGAATGATTTTAAAATTACACCTGTAAAAATATTGTTGTAAAAGAATGTTAATTTCTTAATCTTTGTGCAATGATCCAAAACATCATATATTAAGAAAGGGAGGAGTCAAATTTATCAATAAATAAATATAATTTGATTCTGCATACTATCCAATTTTATAATAATATTTATGAAACTTATAATATTATTAATATAAAATTTATAAATTTGTATTTTATTAACAATGTTTAAAAACATTATTATGTAACATTGTTAATTTATATATTTTTTTTATTTCTAAATTGAAATATATGTAAAAAGTAAATTAAGTTTGACCTACATCATATATAAACAAAATTTTGGGATATTTTTAAAAGTATTTTACATAACTTTAATCGTTTGTTTATAAATAAAAAGATTAAAATTTTAATTATATTTTCTGATAGTTAAAATTTTAATCAAATAATTTTTGAAACTATATTTTGGAAAGATTCTAAAAGATTTTGTTATAATTTTCTTAAAACTATTTATTTGTATTTCAAATAAAAACTAAAGATATGAAAAGATATTATAATGATGTTATTTAAAATTTTATAAAATTTCTAAGGATGGTCTAAACTAAAAAATCACACATGAAGTGAGTGATGACTTTGTTTTAATATAATAGACTAGATCTCAACCCACGCAACCGCGCAGGTATTTTTTTTTTTTTTTTATATTAACATTTTTTGTTTCTAAATTGGTAAATATTATATAAGGTGTGTATATCGAAAATGATGATTAATTATTATATAATATAGATTAATTATTGTTAGAAAATGATGATTTTGTTATTTTTAAAAATAAACTATATAATTTTTGAAGTTAATATTTATTAGCCCAATAAAAATTTCTAGTAAGCCCAATAAATGTTATTAATGAATCTAATGAATGTTATTAATGATTGAATGATGTAATGTCATTAATTCTATTAGATGGTCCATTTTAAAATATCACACATGAAGTGAAGTCATGACTTCTCTTTTAATATATAAGATTCTTGATTACTTTCTGCAAGATAACTATGTTTCGACCCTGCTTCAAAAAAAAAAACTATGTTTCGATCTAATATGGTTGTATTTTGCATATATTATTGGCCTGCGTAATAAATTCACTGAGCAGCTTAGGTAACTTGTAGGGCTGTTCAATATGGTAATACCGAACCGTACCGAACCGAACCAAACCGAAATAGACAATATGGTTTGGATTTGGTATATACCATATAAACCGAATGAATATGATTTTATAAAACCGTAGGATTTGGATATGCCAAATGCCTTCCAAAACCCGCCTTCGGTCCCTTTGGAAACAAAACTTTTTTCTGTTTTCAATTAAATATAAATATGCTGTTTATATCAGTTTAATTATAGCACTTTGCAAGTATAACACCTTGACATAACAGTTGCATACTAGGATTCCCTTTTCTAGTGTTTTCAGGTTCAATCCTGATACTTTCACAATTAATTCTTTTCTTGAAGTAAAGCCTTATGCTTACTCATTTTATTTTATGGAAACTCATCTTAAAAGTACCATAAGCTATCCTAGATAGGATATGTGTGTTTATTGTGATAACATATTTTAAGGGAAACACTTTCTTGATAAAACTACTGACAATGCTTCAAGACATCCTAAAATTTCTTTTATAGCAACTTAAATGAAACAAACGTCGTCATCATTCATTACAAACTTCTTACTTGTCCAAGTCAACATCAAAGTTCAAAAATATAGTCGACATGTATTGAATCTCCCATCGTGTTGCTGTCATCTGTAACCAAGCCAAAAAAATTCAGATTTTTTAGCATCGGATTTTCTGGAAGCATATCCTGAAACATTGAAACACTTTCCTAAATTTAAAAAAAATTATGGAAAGCTATCCTGAAACATTGAAACACCTTCCTGAACATAATTCTGAAGTCTACATGATCAATCATTTCCAAAATCTTAAAACGTGTTATAACCAACATAGTAAAAGAAAGTCTTAATAGCAAAAGTTTCAAAAGAGAAGTAGTTAGAGGTAGAATATCTATCATAAGAGGAAAAAAATTCAAATGTTCTAATATCGGATTTTCTGGATAGCTATCCTGAAATTTTGAAACACCTTCCTAAAATTAGAAAAAAAAAACAAAAACTCCATAAAGTTTCACACGCAAACTCATCTCAAGTTACACTCATGAACACTGGGATATCAAATAAAATACCACCACATAATCAACATTATCTAGAAAAGAACACAATCAAAAGTACATTACCTCAAAATTTTGTGTTTCATTAATTTAGCAGCTTTTGTTTGAGCTCCAACAAACGCAATAAAACTTTGTCTTTACCAGAACAACGTTTTAGGTAACAGTATTTCTCTTCAGCTACAAACAGTACCAAACATTCTAATGAGGTACTGAATCTCCCATAGTGTTACTATCCTACATAAACAAGCCAAATTTTTTTATGAAATTTTCTGGAAAGCTGTCATGAATCTTAAAAAACTCTTCCTAAAATCGAAAAAAACCAACAAAGTTTCACAAGTACAAGCAACAAGAGACTAACAATATCAGTAAGCAAATTCACAGGTCTATCAAAGATATTTTGTAAGCCAAACAAGACATCAAACAAAAATATTTCAAATTTGTTAACATCAGATTTTCGGGAAAGCTTTCCAGAAACTACCCAAATCCTTCATGAAATTAAAAAAAAAACACTAGTTCCCACAATTTAGCAGGTTTTGATTTGATCTCCAACAACTTCCAAGGACTTTTCCCTCGCTGAACAACAAACGCAACAGAGCTTCTCGGGTTAATAGTGATTCTCTTCAATTACAAAGAGTACCAAATAAATGTGTTCTTTAAGAATCAAAATCAAATCAAAATGTCCTTAAAGAGAACTTTATGTGTGTTCTTAACAAAGACGTAAACAGACTACAATGATATTGCACTACACTCAATACTAAACAAAGACGTAAGCATGACTGTAAACAAGATTCACATGTGTTACCTTTGGTGAATTCATATTGGTTTGGGTCTCTTCAAAAAGAGAGGTGTAGTAGGCTACCATCCCAGATTTCTTCAGCACCTGAACATTGCAGGTCCATAGCAGGAGTTTGTGGATTCAAGAATCTGATCTGTAAATCAAAATCCATGTAGTGAAGTTAAGTGCCGACACTAGAAGCCCCAAGCCTATAAATCTGAAACCACAATAGTGAAGAAAAGAGCTTGACGAAAAAAAAGCCAATTATCTCCATAGCCAAGATAAGCTTTACTAGGGAATATAAAAAATTCAATTTTTCCTTCATGAATTGAAAACCTGTCAAACGCTGAGAGTGATGCAAATTTATCATCTGGAGAACAACAAATCGAAACTCCAACAAATCGAACAAGAGAACTAAAACATTGAAGATAAAAGCCCCATTTTCTGAATCTCAAAACCCTAAACTTCTGAGTCATGTCGAAATAGCGTCGTTGGACAATCGATGCTCTACATCGGAGATGATGACAACTTCGCCGGAGATGATGGAAAGAAATCAGAAATCGGAGTCGCCTCAATCAGAAATCGGAGTCGCCGTGGAGTCGCCGGAGAGAGATCGAAGAAGAAAAGTCATGGTTCTGATTTTTTTTTCCAGTTGTTTTATTTGTTTTAAAAGGAGTACATTATAGTCTTTTGAACAGTTAATGAATGTTATTTTTGTGACTTTTCCCTTTTGGTGCTATATTTAAGACAAAAATTTCAAAAAGGCTGTTATGAAGAATTGTCCTTTATATTATTAATAATATTATCGTTTAAAATATTTTTTTTAAAAACAAAATTGTAATTTTAAGCGAAACATCTTATATCATAGAAATGAGTAATACGTAAAGGGCCTTGATACACTAAAAAGAACCTTACACTGGGTTGAGAATACTAAATTTCACTTTTACAGTAAAACACACGAAACACCTGTAAGGTATAGAAATTCAGAAAAACAATTGAGTTTCCATCAATTGCTCATACATACATACACACACACACACAGATATATTATTACACATTCAAAACAAAAACAGAATCAGAATCAGGAAAAGACAATTAAGAAACGAGTACTTCCATCTATCTACTTTGCCTCTCCTTCGCAATCAAACTTCACCAGCAGGTTTAAGTTTTGACGGTTAGTAACAAGGATACGATGTTGCCAATAGAATGAAGCCTATGATCATGTCTAACTAAAAATATTATATTGTTTTTTATGCTCACATTTACTGAAAATATATTTTAAAAAAAATTATCAGATTTATTAGATAAATAATGTGAATATTTTTGTTTTTGGTAAAGGTCAAAACTTTATTAGCGCAATTTCATTGCTAAAATAATTTAAGAGTGTCTCTAACAAAAATAATAATAATATTTTAACATAATACAATTACTTATTTAAATTCTAATCTAAAAATGATATATCACTTTTATCTCTTTCCTATTTTATTTTATTATTATATTAAAGGCATCACTATCGGAATTCTACAAATGGATATGTGTTTTAGTATTATTATGTATTATCATTAATATTGGTAATCTAATGTGCTCTTCAATATTTTAACTAGAGATTTGGGCGCATGGGTATTAGTTTTTGTTATAAATTGATTTTTTACGATTAGTTAGTGTTATATATTTTACATGTATCAAAATATAACTAAACTTTTATTGGATATTTGAATATTTTTGGTTCAATTACATCATAATCGAATTCGAATCAAATAAAATAATATGATTATTTTGGTTATTTATTTATTTTAGGTTATTTTTAGTTTGGATACAAAATACCCGAATTTAATCAAGTAATGTGATTATTTCTAGTAAAAATATCCGAATTCATTTCAAATGTATTGGTTATTTGTAGGTTTTCTATTTTGTACTTCTATAATAAATATTGTCAAATTATATAGAAAATAAAATAAATAAAGTGATTAAAATTAGTTAAAAATAAGGTACAATATATGTGTAAGAAATCACTTAAACTAGGCACGTATTAATTTATACTTTAGTTTTAATAGAATAGTTATTGACTCGAAAACGTTTAGCAGGGTAGTTTAGTCTAAAGTTTGAGGTGATCTATTTTTTTAAAAGGTTTAGATAATATTAATGAATTGTAGAATTTAAATAATTTTTGTTAAAGCACTCTTGAATATCATCTAAAACTATGAGATTTTGGTTAACTAAAGAATTCCAGACAAAAGCTTTAAAATCACTGAAAAATTTAAAACTCTGTAATTTAAAATCTTTTTTCATTATAATAGGTTTTAGAATATTATTATTAAGGTCGTGTTTAATAACAATATATTTTAAATGATTTTTTTATATTGATACTTTGAATAATAGTGAATTCTTCATTTGAATTTAGATCACCTAAACTCTAGAACACTCCCTCTTAATGTTTTCCTCGAACGCTGACAAAAGAAATTGAAAACTGAAAACAAAAGGTTTCTCCAATGATAATGACAAAATATGTTTTTGATTGTGCACTAACGTGGCAGATTACTGATGGAATATAAAGATTTTTGGGAGCTTGGAACCTAAGTCAGTTTTTATTTTATTTCCTTGGATTTTCCAGAAAGATTCTCTCTTTTTTTTCCGATAATAGCCGCCACTATTGACGGCAATATCAAACATAAATTTTTGATTACTTGTCGACCTAATAGATAACTTGTGTAATAATTCACTGAGCAGCTTAGGTAAGTTGTGCGAAAGGTTTTCGAGGAGAAAATAGAAAGTATTCTCTTATTATATCCTATTCAAGAAGATAATCATATATATTAAAATAGAAATCATAACTTGATTTCATGTGTAATTTTTTAAAAAATAAACTATTACTAGAAAGTTATGTTACATTAACTCTCTAATAATCTTATCATTATTATATCTTATAATACGCTTAACAATTTGGTTTTGGTAAATTACCATATACCTTCCAACTTAGTCACGCAAAATATATCAATAGATATAAGTTTAGGAATCTTCTATTATTTATAAAGAAATATGTCAATAATAGTTAAATGCATCCACAATATATTAACAAAAATCACAGATTAGTAATATAAAATATTTATATAAATTTACACACTATATATATTAGATAAATTTGTTTCGATTTAAATTTTTAAAATTATACTGTTTTTAAAAAAGGGGTTTTTGCAAAACCAACCTAAAATTTCAAGTCAAACACAAAACCAACCTCTTTTTTTTTGTCCATTACTATTCACTCTTAAAAAACCTAAACTCTCCTCATGTTTCCACTTATTTACCAAATTGCCATTATTTTTAAATCTGATTTTATTTTCGAAAATTATTAAAAACCTATTACACCCTAAACATTTCTCC
>CAKOAT010127265.1:91429-147173 GCA_932364175.1 Eruca vesicaria subsp. sativa | reverse complement strand
AAATAAATAAATAAATAAATAAATAAATAAACAACCGGAGTCAAAACCATCTCCAAAGTGGAAAATTTTAATGACTATGAATATAGACACCGCTGGTGTTCATAAACAAATATGAACATGACTTTAATGAATGGAATCACCTTAGCATCCCGGAGGAGCATATCTACACGGTGTAGATTACACCCAGAAGTTCTCCACCGCTGAGAAGCAGTACCTCCATGGTGGATGAACAACGTCCGGACTCTAGACCAGTCAGAATAATAGATGAGCTAGCCATTATACTAAGAATAAGCTTCGGGTTGGTGAGGATGGTGTTTATGGGGAGAAGACATACCTTTTTATAGGTGAAGTTTCACCGCCTAGAAGGACGAAGTATTGAATGAGAATCGTGGATCCAGGGATTTAAGAATGCTATTAATGGCGATTAACCAATTAATCCCGTAACGTATCGGAGGCGATGGATCTGAGACAAAACGCCATGAAAGATACCAAGACAGAGATTTTCGGAATCATTATTTGACACAGACAACCTCCTAACACCTCCATTAGAGCTCGACCAAACAGCACTACCAAGAACCCTAGTTTCCATTGTTAGAACAACGTTAGAACGACGACGACTGACGTATATTAGGTTTTCTGGTGAGCAAAATTTTGTGTTTCATAGCCCACAAAAGAGTAAAATGTTGAAGCCCATTATCATAAAACAAAATGAAATCATTAAATAGTCGTTCAAGCCCAGTTAACAAACACGAAATGAGAGTAGCGGAACTCTAATAAAAAAGAAGACACGCGTCAGATTCTCTTTCCTTCAATTAGTGACGTGGAACATCCTAGAGGGAGGCAATAATTCTTTATAATAATAGATTGTAAATATCCCCTATACATTATTTGTGAAGTGATTTTGCCACATATCCTCTCTAGAATTAGTTTCACAAAAAAATGATGACATGTCTACTATAATTGATGACATGACATATGATTAAATATGACATGGACAATTGCATTTAATGTTAATATATATTTTTGGAAAACTTAATAGAATATGGTAACAACTCATATATTACATTTAATGTCGATTTATATTTTTGGAAATATTTTTAAAATAGAACAATAACTAATAAATCATCATTAAAATAAATATATATCAATATGTCATTAAAAATATATATTATTTGTTAAGTGATTTTGCCACATGTCCTCTCTATAATCAGTTTCACAAAAAATGATGACATGTGTACTAGAATTGATGACATGGCATATGATTAAATATTTAAATATGATATGGACAATTGCATTTAATGTTAATATATATTTTGGAAAACTTTATAGAATATAGTAACAACTCATATATTACATTTAATGTCGATTTATATTTTTGGAAATATTTGCAAAATATGGTAATAACTAATAAATCATCATTAAAATAAATATATACCAATATGGCATTAAAATTTTTGAAAATATCACTTAATTATATATTTTAAAACTATACAATTTTATTACAAAAATTTTAAAAATGTATACATTTTTTTGAAAATTATTAAGATTTAATCCTAAAATTATTAAGTTCTTATATATTTAAAAATTTAATAAATATTGTCTAATTTTAATTTTTGATAATTTTAAAATTTTCTACAAATTTATTTAATATATTTAATTAAAATAAATAGATAAAAAATTATCTAAGATTATAATTTTAAATATATACATGCATATTCTTAAATATAATTTGAAATAAACAAAAATATTTTTATATTACTTTTTATGTTTGATTAAAAAACAATTTGTATTAAAATAGTGATAAGAAAAAGAAATCATAAATTATCATTAAGATAATAAATAATATAATATTAGAAAGATAAATATAATAATATTAAAAATATTGAAATATTTTTAAGTGTATTTTTAATTATATATTTTTTATTAATAAATTTTGTTTCTCAAAAAAATTTTTGCAGTATTTTTTAAAATTAAAATTTTCTAATCCCAATACCATTAGATTTATTTATAACATCTATAAATTTTAGAAATATTATTTAGTTTTATATGTTTATAATTATATATCTAATAAATTTTTCTCTTAATAGTATAAAATCTGATTTAATATAATTTAACCAAAAGATAAAATATACATATATATTATTAAATATAAATTTAAGAAAATTTTTTAAGATAGACCTAAAAAAAAGTTTTAATCACAAATGTAAACTTTAAAATAAAAATGACCAAGATAGACTTAAATGTTTTATAAAGAATAAGTAAATATACATTTATATTATCTGGGTTAACTAATCGTAAACTTTTTTGTTTAAAGTTGAGGAGTGGGGATTTGGGGATAGGATTACAAATTTTTTTTTAAAAAAATTGAAATTTTCAAAATAAAAAATGTTGTTTTGGTCGTTTTTATTTTAAGATCTATTTTTGTGAAAGACCTAAAAAATTCTATTTGAAAGAACTGTCATATATTTAAATAAAAATGTTTATTTTCTCTTAACTTTTACATATAATTAATGAAAAATTAATAATATAATAAAATAATAAATTTAAAAATTAATTAAATTTTATTTTTAAATATAAATTTATTTTTAAAACTTCTCTTTCTGCATATGATGCAGGAAGCCACCTAGTATAGAAGGTTTAGAAAGTGATTGCCACATGTTTAGAAGGTCTAGTGTTTACGCACCGCTTCAATGGACACCTAGAACCTTTTAAAAAAAAATGGAAATAAGCACCGAACGAATTCTTGTTTGTGGTGAAGAAAGTAAGATCATTTTGGATGATAAAATTTTAAATAAAATCATGAATGAAAATATATTATTAACGGTAGACTTCCAAAACTGAACATAGCAAAGGTCCATAACTTTCAAAATTTAACAAAGAGAAAAAAAATAATTTCTGAAAAAATATTTTCGTTATATTATTTAAAATGGATATGTCATCACTTCTTGTGAAAATAAAGATAAGACCGAAATTTTCCTTTTCATTCAATTTTTGTTTTTGTTTTTGTCAATTGGTATTTCATACAAAGAACAAAGTGATGTTATGTATGGGATACAAAATTGTACAGACAAAGCTTCAAACAAGTGATGAAAGTAAAGATAACATAAGAACAATAAATACCCATCCAAGCAAGGGAGGAGAGATCTCCATTGGGAATTCATTACCTGAAAAAAACTAAGACGGAGACATATCTTTGTCGAAAGTTTCTTTCATTGAAAAAGGGGGGACTCATGCTACATAAGAATGTATACGACATACAAAAGAGTCGCTCCTAGCTAGGAGCCTTATCACTTGATTTGAACTTACAATCTCTGTTTCTAATTTCCATTCATCAATCTTATCAAAAGAAAGTCTTATCTCAAATTCTTGAAAAGCAAAGGAGGGCCATGCTTTTGGACGGTTAATTGCACCAAAAAAATCAGTGGTTTCAGAGGCAAAAATTACTTGTGGTATATGTAAGCTTACCATACTATTAATGGACCACAAGAAACACTGGAACTTAGCCTCAGACAAGCTTTTGATATTGCTTAAAGCATGCTTACTATGTAATGTGTAATATCTAAGAACCAAACCCATTCCAACCATTTATTTTCTCTTAAACCATGAGTTAGGAAAGTTACACTTGAGCCAGATATGAGGAAGAGGGTTCCATACCTTCTTTTTGGGTTGAGTAGACTGGGAAGAATTATCTTCAACACCTTCTTCCAACTGCTGGGAGAGAAACCAAAATTCGGATTAAATGCTAGAATGGACCAAGTGGGGTGAAAAAAATCTATAATAGACCTATTCTTTTTCCAATTAATTTTTATTTTCCTTTAAAATAGAAAAAGTAGGGAAATGACCATTATCCTTATGGAAGTTGATAAATTTACAACCCAACCATTTAAAATTCGACCCAGACAACATTTCTGGATCCAAGTTGGATCTTTTCTCAAATCCCTAATTTTTTGTTCTTCCCCTTTTCAAAAGTCATTGATGGTTCATTTTCTTCCAAATTTTTAATTTCAACGTTTATTTATCTCAATCATAATCATCTTTGGACAAATCGATCAACCCATCATCCTCTTTAATCAGATTTCTACCATTTTAAACCAAATCTCATCATCAGTGTATGATATTCACGAGAATGAAGAACGCATAGTATTACTGGTACAACTAGTATAACTCAAACGAGTATAACTAGTATAACTATAGCGCATATAACTAGTAGAACTGGTACAACTAGAATGCTTATAACTGGTACAACCGATACAACTATAATACATATAATTAGTATAACTGATACAATAAGAACGTGTATAATCAGTACAACTTTGCAACTTTATTCAGACAACTTATAAACATATATATTGATAAATCTATGTTTGATAAATGATCATCTGAGACTATGTGATGTGATCAGTTTTCTTGTTATCTTTGAATGCAATCTTCTTGGATCACCTCATAATATTATACTTAATATTTTGTTGGAGTTTTTAGAATTTTTGGAATTTTTCTATAATATTTCATCTAAATAGTTATTTGTTTTACTAATTGTACTAGTAGTACTAGTTTTTACTATTTTCAAAAAAATCATCTTTAATCCTGCAGCCGAAGAAGACAGTAGCAAAGCCAAAAAATGTATTAGAAGAGGATTTAGAAGAGTATATTAAAAATATAACTTAGAATTCATCACGAGTTCTTCGAAAATGATGCATAATCATTCATGTTTGGTGTTTGGACTACAATAATTATACTTCGGCTGGTACAACTGGATTAAGTACAATAGTAGCATTTTTAGTTTAATTGTGGCAACATTTAAGTTGTGTTGTTNTGTTTGGACTACAATAATTATACTTCGGCTGGTACAACTGGATTAAGTACAATAGTAGCATTTTTAGTTTAATTGTGGCAACATTTAAGTTGTGTTGTTTGAACATTGGATGATAGGCTTCTCGTCCAAAAATCTATTTTCTTGATATGAACATGAAAATAAGATAAAAAAAATTGAGCAATATATTGTGGTTAAACAAGTAAACAATCCTTAAAAGTATAAAGTTCATTTTCGTATTAAAACATATGTTGCTTTTGGTGATAAAACTTATGTTTCTATGAGTTATATATGTTCTTTTGGATGTTAAAACCTATGTTTCTTTGGATGTTAAAACATATGTTCCTTAGGATGTTTAACTTGTTTCATTTGGATGTTAAAAATTTTGTGTTAACTTTTAAATTAAAGATTTGAGATTAATTTAAGATTTGATGTGATATTAGTTTTTGAGTTGTACCGGTTTTTACATAATTTTACTAGTTTTTGATTTGTATCGGTTTGTACATAGTTGTACTAGTTTTTGAGTTGTACCAGTTTGTAAATAGTTGTACTAGTTTTTGAGTTATACGGGTTTGTACATAGTTGTACTTTGACAGTGAAATCAAAAAAACTAGTTGTACCACATGAAATTTAAACTTACCTCAGTTGTACCACCTTTTTATGTGTATATATGTTTTCGCCCAATACAATGAAATCATCGATTTTGTTAAAGTGCATTTCATATATGTTTTCCCAAAAATATAAGGACAAAGAAGTTAACAAACCTTAAAAGTATAAGGTATATCTTATAAACTTATGGAGTTGTGTAATAATTTTCAACTTTTTTTTTCAAAACTTCAAATATATTAGGAGAAAAAGTTCTGACTACATACCACTTTGGATATTTGATAGTATTCTCATATGGAATACCAAATTGGTTTTGCAATTTTCTGAAATGTCCAAGTTGTACCAGTTGTACTAGTAATACTTGTCTAATATATAATAAAAATTATAATAATTATATCAATTGTTTATATATTTAATTTTAGAAGTTATACCAATATTTTCATAATAATATAGCTAATTTACTTAACAAACCTTAAATATAATATATATATATATATATAATGCAAAATTAAGAGTGTAATGTAATAATTTACCAAAAAAATTGAAAACTTCAAATAAGTTAGATGAAATTTTGTCATCATATACCAATTATGATATATGTTTGTTTATTTCATATGTAAAACATGATTATTAGACGTTTCAATTATAGTAGTTGTATATTATACATGAATTATAACATTTATATACCAATTATACTAGTTATATCATTTTTTAACGTGTTTAGTTATACGAGTTATACTAGTTGTATCCAATCTTCTCTTATCATCCGACGGCTCAGATTACATATCGCATTATCTGATCTAATGGTTCAGATTGAACTTTCATTAATGGTAAAATGGTAATTTTACATTCTTTGGTCTATGGTAGATTTTTTTGGATGTTGTAGATTAGTTTTAGGTCATTTGTCCTATAATAGATTTTTGTCCCCAAAATTCGGCATCCTCGTAATTCCCATCATCATGTCTTTAGGAGAATTTATTTTTCCTTTGAAAACTACAGTATTCCTTATTTTACAAATATGCCAAATGACCTAAGGAAATAATCTTCTAATCTCAACAGGAATGCTTGTGACTTGAGAGAAAATAAGAAGATGATGAAAATTGGAAAAGATTGAACCAGCGTTGAAATTATTACGAGGTGAAGGAATGTTTGAGAGATACCAACTCTGATAGGCTGGATCACATAAGAAGAGAATATTCAGAGTCTAAGCCACAAACTTGACATCTAGGATCAACTTTCATACCCCTTGCCATGATTTCATCAACCACTGTGACAACACCAGACAAAGATTTCCAAATGAGCATCTTTATCTTTGGTGAAGTTTGACCAGAAATATTTTTTTAGACAGTTGATGGATGGACATGCTGTAGCTCTGTTAAATGAGTAGGGAGTTTTTGGATTGATTTTGTAGCCAATATCCAAACTTCACTGAGTGCTCCTCACCTTTCTTAACTCCATATCCAAAAATCATCCTTTGATAAACCAATTTAGAGTCTAAAATTCTCTGAATGTCCAGAGGAAAGAAAAGATCTTCCAGCTTGCTTCTATTATAGTCTTTGGTTGGAAAATCTATAAGATCAGAGACAAAGAGATCAATATCTATGAGGCAGTTCTTGATCAAAGGGCTTCACATTATAAAACCTTCCTCAATCCAAGCATCAGTCCACACCCTAGTAGCTGAACCAATGCCGATCCTTCAAGAGAGACCTTTTATGAGGAGTTCTCTTCCAAAAAGAATACTCCTCCAAGCAGAAGTAGGTCTGGAGGTAAGCTCAGCTGAGAGTATATCTGATTGATAAAAGTATTTGTTTTTTTCTAAAAACCTGTGAACAGAGAGATTCGGGATACCTAAGAATCCTCCAAACTTGCTTGGCTAGAAGAGCTTGGTTAAACACCTCAATATCTCTGAAACCCAACCCTCCATTCTGCTTAGAACGACACATCTTATCCAGTGTACTTTCCTTTGAAGAGCTTCACTAGAAATCTGCCATAGCACTAATTAAAAATTCACAACTAGATTTTGGTAATCTGAAACAAGTGATGGCATGGATAGGCATGGCTAGCGCAACAGTTTTAAGGAGGACCTCTTTTCCACCCTGAGATAAGAGACGAGCGAACCAACCTGATAGCGGCTTTTAAGAGACTTGTGAATGTAAGACAACATCTCAATCTTAGACCCTTTAAAGCATTACGGCAATCCAAGATAATTTCTTATTCCACTTTCATTAACAATCTTTAGAGTCTGCTAGATAATTCCTCTTGTTGCTTGAAAAACTTTTGAACCGAATGAAATAGAGGACTTACTCGGGTTGACTAGATGACCAGTAGCTTCGCCGTAAACATACATGATTTGCTTGAGTTCTTTTGCTAGAATTTGATTCGCCTTTCACATGAATAAACTTTCATCAATGAACAAAAGATGGTTAATAGAAGGACCTGAATTAGAGAATGAAATCCTAGAGAGTGGATGGGATTGATTTGCAGATTCAGAAAATGGATTAGTTCTTCAGTGTACAAAACAAAAAGAAAAGGAGAGATTCAATCTTTTTGCTTTAAAACTCTTTGAGGGACTATATATGAAACTGTGAGGTTGGTCATTGATTAGAAGTGTGTAAGAAACTGATGAGACACAAACTAAAACCCAACCAATCCATTTCTAATCAAAACCCAAATCTGATAACAGAGCTTTCAAGTATGCCCATTCCACTCTATCGAATGCTTTTGACATGTCAGATCTAATGGCCATGTACGCTGAGGAGATTAAAAGATGAGTAGACAAGCTGTGCACAGCATCATGCGCCACAATTATGTTATCAGAAACAATTCTATCTGACACAAAGGCAGTTTGAGTAGGAGATATGATCTTGGGCATAAGAGGCTTTAAGCGATTAACTAAAATCTTGGCAATGATCTTATACAGGATGAAACATAAGCTGATTGGACGAAGATCAGTCATAGTAAAAGAATTAACCTTCTCAGGTAGGAGACAGATTGAGTGAAATTCCATTCATATGGCATAGAACCTGTCCTGAAGAAATTGAACACCTATCCCAAACTTGGTTTCCTATTACATTCCAATACCTTTGATAGAAAGAGCAGATATACCATAAGTTAATGGTGCGTGAGAGGGACTAATAGAAAACACAGATTCTCTAACTTCTTCAAAGGTAACCTCCCTCATAAGTTCCATGTTCATTGACTGAGTGATTCTTGGTTGAAAACCATTGAAAATGTCACTGATCTCGGAGACTTGTCAAAATTTGAATATGTTCCTTCTCTTTTTGTTATGACTTGCATATATCTTTGTTCCGTATTGATTTTCATGTGTGTGTTTGTTTAGTACACTTCAATTAAGCTAAGGGAGGTATCTTACTTCCATCTCGATAAGAAGGTTTATACATAACTCTCTCTCTCTTGCCAATCTCGTATATCGGCTTTGACTTTGCTGATTCTTCTCCGCTACAAGTTTCTTCATCCAAAATGCACCATGTACTCCACATAACTCCAAAAATAACTGGACCTGTAAATACTCTTAAACATAGTCTAGACACACATAATAGACTCTAATGAGGTCCATAACATGGTATAAAACTGGTAAATAAAGGTATATTAATTCCCCTAGACTTAATCTTTTACTTGTCCTCAAGCAAAACAATGGTAACCTGTGAAAAGGTTTTGAAAAACAGGGACTCACATGATATCTATAGTATTACTATCATCTCTACTACGCTGCAACCACATCTAACTATGCTAATTTCTTATATACTTTATTATAGCTTAGCAACCAAATCCATTATACCAACAACTTAGCAAATACTAGCTTGACTCACCCTGTACAGACCTCATTTCTTGCATAAAAATAAAAGTGCAGGCTTTATCTTGGGAGTATCGGTCAAATGATACTTGGATTTTTACCCTTGCAAGTATCTGAACACACATGTAGCCTTCTCTGATCCATTCTTGTCCCTTTTTCCCTCTTCTCTAAATCTATTAGATCCCAAACTCAATAGACAATGATGCTGCTACAGTACATCTTGCTATCTTATTTTGGATTTTTTTTTCTGAAAAAGTGTAGGCCAATAATGAGGTCACTAGAGACACTTCTACCCCTCACTTCCAATGAATGTGTGATCATTCCATTAGAGTAGAATAATAGGGTCACAAGAGACACTTCTACCCCTCTAAAATGCATGAAATCATTTCAAACTTTTATTTGTAGATGCTGAAGAGAGAGAGAGAAGGGAACCATAAGCACACAGACTTTACCTTGCAGACTTGCAAGAGAATTTGATCCAGCGTATACCAAGCCCCAAAGCAAGCAAATAATGTCAAATTAGGTTGGAAGTCAGCTTCAGTTCTTTCAGTTGTCTAGGCAAGTGTAGTCTAATGGCAGGGTGATCCACTTTGGTATCTCTAGTAATCTCTGTGATCAACGGTCCTAAGAATGGTGCTTATAGTGTGGTTAGTTAGTAGATTAAAGTTTGATCATAATCCACTTCTTAACTCTATGAAAGTTTTGAAAACCTTGTAGTAGATAGATAAAACTCAAAATAAATAAAAAGCATCAGTTAACCTCCCCCAAACTTAAATGACACTGTCTCCAGTGTTATCACGGTTGAGTTTGGTTTAGATAAAATAAATCATAAGGAAGTGTTACAGAAAGTCGGGATTACTCAATTCCGAAAGGAGTTTCGATCGATGGTGTGATGTGAATGTCGACTGATGGTGATCTCGAGCAGTCACTTCTGTTATTAGAACCTTCAAATATATAAATAAACAAAATGAAAACTAGCATAAGTAAAAACCAATTAAAAACTTACTAAACACTGGGTTTTCTTCCACTCAGCGCTTGGTTATAGTCCTTAGCTTGACGTTAAGACTCTTTTAGACTAAGATGGTGGTGGAACAACATTTGTTGGAAAACAAGCATCCACATCTTCTCTGCTCATCTGGAACCATTAACTGACGAAGCTTCTGATAGCTTCTTCACCTTTGGTTCTCTTCTGTTTTTCAAGTGCCTTTATCATACTCATTCTTTCCTCAAGGTGAGTAATGAGTGTTCACGAAACTGATATTACTGTCCGTGTAGAATTGTCCATCTTCCTATCATTGGCATATATGCTTCATCATGGTGTTCTGCGCTGCATATACTTCATCCAACTTATCCTCAAATACTTTAGCAATGACCAGGTGAGATCCAGAAGGTGCATCGATCGATGGCAGATACATAGCATCGCTATATTCTTTGTTGGTCTCATGGTCCTTCAAATTTTCCAAAGCAGTCTCTATTGCACTCATCTTTCCCTGAAGGCGTTGAATACATGTCTGCATCATTCCAACTCTGGCATGTGCTGTCTCTAAGATGTCATCTAAGCTTCCTGACGTATCTTCCATCATCAAGTAAAGAGAAATCTGAAAGTCATCAAGCTTGTCTTTCAAAAATTTCTCTGTTACCAGCCTTTCTTGGGACGATGCGTGTAGAGTGTCGATCAACGACATAGTGTGTCCACCGATCGATGCCGGCTGTGCTGCTTCAATCGGTTGCTGTTTATGAATGATCTGATGAGTGTCATTCATCTTGTGCTTCATCTCCTCCATGCATGTGGTTAACTGGCCAATACTGTTGTTGAACGGGTGGTAAAGATCATCGAACCTTTTGTAATAGTCATCCATCAAAATTTCATGGGCTCTGTAGACTCCTTTTACCATGTTGTCTACCTATGCTCTGCTGTATGTTGTCGTATGTGGCCTGTTTCTGTCAATATACTCTGCATGTTCTGGTAGACGAATGTTGGTGAAGCCAATCATTGCAGCTCTCCAGAATTTCTCTGATGTCCTCCTTTGACACATTGATGATTCTGCCATCCATAGCTCTTATGTTGTAATTCTCATCGCTGTAGATGCAGTATTCCTCTCTCTTTTCCCAATGAAATCTTCTTCTTCTTCCATTGTCGTCAAAATATCTGTAACCATGTTCGATGATACCGGCAATCGATGCACGGGCAAACTGTCGATCGATGCTGGTTTGTCTGCACGGTTCATGTTGATGACCAAAGAAATTTCCTGATCCATTAGCCATGCAAGAATATCTGCTATATCTTCTTAAGAGACCTATAGGATACTTCCATCCATAGCTCTTGAATAACCTTATGAACCTCTCAGTATACCGAATTCATCTGGCTGTAGATAACCATAATCATCAAGATCTGTTGCTGAATATGGTTTGGGCTCTGCGTTGTGTTCAGTATCGATCGATGGTGTAAGCTTACTGTCGATTGATCATTTCATCCATGTTGCTTCCGTCCTTCTAAAATGGTCTGCGTCTTCTGCTGTGGAACCATGGTCATCAAGTTTGTCCGGATATAGCTCACTGTAGTTCGGAGAAACCGTATTGTGTCTTTGTTCAGGAGACTGTGGGAACCAAAATCCACACTGTTGATTTTCGTAAAATAAGAAAAGTTAGGAAAAACCTAATTTTCCATAGGTCCCTAGTTCTCTGCGAGGCTAATGACAAGTGACCAAATAATTGCGGAAAATACGAAAAGATAACAAAACAAATTTATAGAGGAAGTAGATCTTATTTCAAATCCGCGTAAGAGCATTGCGATCATTACAAAAGATCATAAAAGGTTCGGCCGCAAGAGATGTCAACAAATTACCTAGTTCTAGCAACATAAAACCTTAAACCTTAAACCTAGTTGAGTCGCAGCTCGATAACAAAATATGAAAAAGGTTTTGATTGATTTTGGACTGAACCTTATTAGAGGCTGTCTACATATCCCTTTTCAGGATCAAGCCAAGCGTAGTTCAGTTAAAAGATTGGAAAAAGAGATTGAACCGCCTCTGCGAGTTCGCTAGTAATTGAGTGCTGGTCATAGAAAGTTTCTAGTGCAGAGAGTTTTAATGTCTAAAGAGTCGTCCCATTTCTCCTTGTCTTGTCTCTTCTCAAGATTCAAGTTTATCCTTTGAAACTTTACATTTATCTTCGAGTTTGACATTTATCTTCTCCTGCGAGTAGAAGATAAACCATCATAGCATCTTTGGGCTTAATCTCGTTAAATTTTAAGTGGGCTTTTACTCGTGTTTTAGACCTCTTTGGGTCGTTCTTCGAAAACGTTTTTACAATTTCTTTGAAAGAACGTTCTTGATATGGCGTTGATTTAAAAAGGAAGTCCAAACTTCTCGTATAGTTTAGGTAACTGTGGTTTTAAGTTAATTGTTGCCGTTCCATACAATCACTATGAACTTTATACGAGAAAACGAGTCTTTGTGGTTTTTGTTGTAAATTTCCAACGGTAACTCCGATCGAGACAAAGCAAGAGATCATTCGTCTGAGTTCGAAAAGGAGACAAAAGGGGCCGGTCCAACTCGCCCGACAGCGAGCTGGTCGGTGTGCAGTCAACTTGCCATTGGAATAGATCTATTCTTAACTTTAGCAAGTTCATAGTAATTATTCTGATCAATCAAAGAAAGCTACAAACTTTTTGTTACCATGTCGCAGACATCTCCTACTGTAGCCATAAAGGCTATCCCAAGTAGTAGAGAAAAGTTCCAATCGATATGGATATTCATCACGTGGAAGTCTACTGATACTAAGGCATTGAAAATCTGCAGGTGGACGTTTCTCACCTTCCCTCCTGAATTCACCTTGGAGCAATCCGCAAAGGTGAAAGAATCACTGGAAGACTCCACTTTCAGGTTCAGCTCCTCTGCCATAGCTCTACGCATGATGCTCACTGATAATCCAGTATCACAAAGGGCATTGGGATATTCATACACCTTGATGAAACATGGAATCACAAACTACCCATGATCACTTTTCTTCTTGAGAGTGATCCTCTATTTCAGCTTTTCTCTAAGGTGGTTGAACATTCTCTCTATGTCCTCATCTATCTTCTTGCTTTCCCTGAAAAACATCCACAGTCTATGAGTATAATAAGATTCATTAAATGGAGTATATAAAGGAATTTTGGAAACTCATTTGGCAAAGCCATCCATCTCTTTTTTATTCGCTTTGCTGCGTAGATGTTTGAGAATCTTGTCCTTCCTTCTGGAGTGTTTTTATGTTGCTTTATCAACCATCATAGGCTTTGATGTGTCTGTGCTCTGCTCAGAAGTGTCTGTACTCGGATTTCAAACCAGAAAACTCGCATCGCTTCTAGCTAAACGAGTTGGTTCGGTTGCAGGATGCCATCGATCGACGCTTCTATCAATCTGCGATCGATGTTAGAAGATTCACATGAAGCCACTGACTCTGTGGTTTCAGTCGACCGATACTCAGTACTAGGTGTCGATCGATACCAGTGCAAATTTTCGAATGAGATAGCATTTTGTAAACATAAATACCTTCTTTGAGATTTTCTCTCTTTACCTCTTCCCAAAAGTCATCATCAATCAAAGCACTGACATGGTGCTTCTGTCCAGCATCTTCCTTCTCTTTAAGCATGACCTCATATCTCCTAATGGCCTCACTTGTCTTGGACGGACCAATCCAGCTCGCCGGCTTGGCAAGCTGACCACATACAATTAGCTCGCCAAGACAGCGAGCTGGACGGACCAACCCAGCTCGTCGGCTTGGCGAGCTGACCACAGACGACCAGCTATCCAAGACGGAGAGCTGGACGGACCAATCCAGCTCGCCGGCTTTGCGAGCTGACCATGGACAATCAGCTCGCAAAGACGGTGAGCTGGACGGACCAATCCAGCTCGCCGGCTTGGCGAGCTGACCACGACCAATCAGCTCGCCAAGACGGCGAGCTGGACGAGCCAGCCCTGCTCGCCGGCTTGGCGAGGTGACCACGTCCATTCAGATCGCAAAGACGGCAACCTGGACAGGCCAACCCAGCTCGCCGGCTTGGCAAGCTGACCACGGCCAATGAGCTCGCCAAGACGGCCAGCTGGACGGCCAACTCAGCTCACCGGCTTGGCAAGCTGACCAGGACTGGCTCGGCGAGCTGATCGTATCATCCGCATCATTGCCCGTTGATTGGCCAAACACTAGGTATATGCCCTTCGACTCGACCATACTCTGAACCATGATCGGAACATCTCTTGTTTTATCTCAATCCAAATTTTTGTTGGAACTTTACAATGAAAAACCGCTAGAGACTTGTTTTCTCGTAAAGACTCGAGTAAATCGTATAAAACGATAACGTTTAAACGAAACACCAGAAGTTACCAAACTATATGTTTGACTCAAGATGTTTTATAAAAATGTCATTGTCTCATGGAACGATCTTGTCTAAAATCGTAAAACGGCTAAATCGCAAAACGGCTCGGAAATTCCTAAAACACGATAATGACCCACTCACGACTTTAGACGAAATCCAGCCAACGATATGATGACGGTTTACCCATTATCCGCAGGAATAGATAAATGTCAAATTTGAAGATAAAATAGAAGTTTTCCAAGGAAAAATAGAAAGATCGAGATAAATGGAAGATTTCCGATAAACACGAATCGGGGCAAAAAAGGAAAGACCAACCGCTTAGAGGAAGAGTATATAAGCACAAGGTCGAAGTCAAGAAGAGGAAACTTTTTTAGACCTAGAAAAACTGTTGTTAGCTTAGACAAATTTAAAACTTAGGCGGCTAGACTAGCAAGTCGGATTCTTAGAACATTAGGTTATCTAAGTTCCGCGATTCTCTTTGTTGCAACAGCTTTCAATCTCTCGATTCATACCTTTATCAATAATAGCCTTTGCGCAACTTCTTCATCTATATTCTGTTTATCTCTTTGGTTTTATTGTGTTTCTGCAGAGATCTGGGACCTCTGGAAAATTAGGATTTTCCTAAGTCTCCATATATTACGGAATATCGACAGTGCGAATTTCGGTTCCCATAGTTTGGCGCTAGAAATGGGGGGGGGGTTCGGATTCTCTAACACAATAACCACTGAACGGGCGAGAGACGATATGCCCAACCTTAACGGCGATGTAATCTCCTTCAAGGATAGAGCAGCGATCGACTCGATCAAACCTCTCAGTGACACCTCCTTGTCATCGAGATGAAAATCTAGAATATGGATGTTGTAAGGATATTAGTCGACACCAGAAGTTTGGCTGATATCATCTTCAAAAATACCCTCGAGAGAGTGGAAATCGATCCATCCGAAATCGCGGAAAACTCAAGCCCGCTAGTAGGACTCTTGGGAGAAGTCACCATGACTCTTGGCACGGTTAACCTTGCGGTTCAAGCCGGAAGCATGACCAGAATTGTCGAGTTCCTAGTCGTCGATTGACCCACGTTTTACAATGCAATTGAAGGAACCCCGTGGCTAAATTCGATGCAAGTAGTACCAACCATCTGGGGAAATCGGAAAATCTCACTGGTCTGCTATGCCGCGGATTTGAAATGAAAAGGTCCTTCGACTGATACTCCATCCAAAAAGAAAAAGAAACTGTCTGCCAACGACAACGCCCCAGAACAAGATAAAACCAAAATCTTTTGGCAGTCGCGGGCAGCCAAAGCATTGGAAAGGAAGCGCGAACCTACCTACGAACCCGTCATCTCGGTATGTATAGACGAAGCATTCCCAGAATGCTGCGTCAAAATCGGTGTGAACCTAAACAAGACTTTGAAGGCCGAGCTCTTTACTTGCCTAAAAAGAAACTCGAACACATTTGCATGGACTGCAGAAGACATGCCAGGAATTGACATCGGTATCACTTGTCACAAACTCAATGTTGACCCGACGTCCAAGCCCGTCAAACAAAAAAGACGGAAGATGGGGCCAGAACATGCTGAAGCAGTCAACAAAGAGGTCGATAGACTCTTTAAGGTCGGATCCATAATGGAAGTTAGGTATCCTGACTGGCTCGCTAATCCTGTCTTCATCAAGAAAAAGAACGGAAAGTGGCGAGTCTGCGTCAATTTCACTGACCTTAATAAATCGTGTCCTAAAGATAGCTACCCACTGCCGCATATCTACCGCTTGGTCGAGACAACGGCAGGAAACAAACTCTTATCTTTCATGGATGCTTTTTCCGGGTAACAATCAGATCATGATGAACCCCGACGATCGAGAGAAAACCGCATTCATAGCCGATAGCGGAACTTACTGTTATAAAGTAATGCCATTCTGCCTTAAGAATGCCGGCGCGACTTATCAAGGACTCGTCAATCGCATGTTTTCCAAACAACTTGGAAAAACATTGGAAGTGTACATGGATGATATGCTCGTGAAATCGCTAAAAGAGCAAGATCACATAACACATCTCCCTAAATGTTTCGAGAGGCTCAATTTGCACAACATGAAGCTAAATCCCGCCAAATGCCAGTTTGCCGTCGCATCTGGAGAATTCTTGGGATGCCTCGTCACCTACCGAGGGATTGAGGCCAACCCGAAACAAATCACGGCGCTGATATTAATGGTGTCCCCCACGACAAAGCGTGAAGTACAGAGGCTGATCGGGAGAGTCGCGGCACTTAACCTCTTCATCTCGCGATCAACAGTAAATGTCTCTGTTTCTACGATAATTTGAAGGGAAACAAGAAGTTCGAGTGGTCCGAGGAATGCGAGAAAGATTTCCAACAGCTGAAACATTACCTAGCCACCCCGGCCAGTACTCACGAAACCAGTAGAAGGGGAACCTCTATTCCTCTACATCGCAGTATCGACAGCGGCCGTAATTGGCGTCCTCATCAGGGAAGAACGCGGCGAGCAAAATCCTATCTTTTAAGTAAGTTAAACTTTGCTGGATGCGGAAACGCGATATCCGATGATGGAGAATTTGGCATTAGCGGTGGTAATGTCGGCAAGAAAACTAAGACCGTATTTTCAATCTCATGCCATTGTCGTACCCACTTCATTCCCTCTCCGCACGATTTTTCACAGCCCCAGCCAGTCTGGAAGGTTGTCAAAATGGGCAATCAAGCTGAGCGAGTATGACATCGAATACCATGCGAAGACCTGTGCGAAATTGCAAGTACTCGCGGACTTTTCAATAGAGCTCACAACAGGAGGAACGCCCAACCAGGAGCCGAACTTGACCTGGACTCTATACGTTGAAGGATCCTTGTCTAAACAAGGCTCCATAATCGATATTCGACTGGCGGCCCCAACATGAGAGTTGCTGGAACAATCATTTCGATTAGTCTTCCATGCCTCAAACAATGAAGCCGAATACGAGGCCTTAATCGTAGGATTACGGCTGGCTCACGGTCTAAAGATACGCAACCTCCACGCCTACTGCGACTCTCAGCTAGTGGCTAGCCATTTCAGCGGGGAATACGAAGCAAGGGACAAAAGATTGGAAGCATATCTGACCCTGGTTCAGGATCTAGCTCAAACTTTTGATCAATTCGCCCTCACTCAAATTCCTCGGTCGAAAAACGCTTAAGCAGACGCTTTGGTTGCCTTGGCATCCAGTTCGGATCTTGGTTTGAGCAGGGCAATCCCCGTGGAGTTCATCAAACATCCTAGTATTGAACCGTCCATAGTCGTAAATCTGATCAACGAACCAGAAGACGACATCAATGAAAATGATTATCGGCCAGCCTTGGACAAGTCCAGTAACGGGTTCAGCCGTCCGTGGATGGAAATAATCCTCGCGTACATAACCAACGGGGAACTCCTGTTGGAAAAATGGGTGGCCCAAAAAGTAAGGACCCAAGCCGCGCGATACGTTCTTGACAACGGAGAACTCTATAAGTGGAGATTTTCCGGACCACTCATGACCTGCGTGCAAGGAGAAAAGGCACAGCGAATAATGGAAGAAGTGCACTCCGGATCCTGCGGAAACCATTCCGGTGGGAGATCTCTCGAAATAAAAATCAAGCGTCACAGATACTTCTGGCCGACAATGGTCAATGACTGCGAGGATTTTTCACGAAAATGTGAAAAGTGCCAAAGACGCTGTAACATTTTGAGTTGTGATATATGGAAAGGCTTAAGAGAATTGATTTGGCTACCTATGTCACCAAAGTGCACTTACCTTTTCGGGTGCACATCCAGAGAGAACTCCAAAGTTAAGCGTGCTTCAGCTGGAGTAGTCAAAGGATGGGTGACCTATCGGGAAGTGATTTGCGATACCGTGTAAGTGAGGCCAAAGCACGGGGAAAGGTCATGTGGTGATTGCAGGGTCAGTAAACATGACTCTAGAGCCTTGGAAAATTAACGGACCGATCGTTGGAACAGGATGGGGCCCACGGGCTGAGAGAGCAGGCGTGGGTGGCCCATTACTCGTGGGCGGTCGGGGTGCTACAAGTGGTATCAGAGCCAGGTTACCCATCTCAGTTCTGACTTGAGAGGCGTCTTGAGACCTGTCGTGGGGCGCAACGAGGACGTTGCGTTCTTTGAGAGGGGGTGAATTGTAACATCCCGAGTTGTGATATATGGAATGGCTTAAGAGAATTGATTTGGCTACCTATGTCACCAAAGTGCACTTACCTTTTCGGATGCACATCCAGAGAGAACTTCAGAGTTAAGCGTGCTTGAGCTGGAGTAGTCAAAGGATGGGTGACCTATCGAGAAGTGATTTGCGATACCGTGTAAGTGGGGCCAAAGCACGGGGAAAGGTCATGTGGTGATTGCAGGGTCAGTAAACATGACTCTAGAGCCTTGGAATATTAACGGACCGACCGTTGGAACGGGATGGGTCCCATGGGCCGAGATAGTGGGCGTGGGTGGCCCATTAGTCGTGGGCGGTCGGGGCGTTACAAGAGGCAGCTAGACAGGCTACCCAGGCAGTTGCTCAGGAGGTTGCTCAACAGTTAGCTGCAGCTCAGCAGGGACCACGTGGACCTCAAGTGCAGGTGCAGAATGGTCCACAGATTCAGGTGCAGCAGGCCACACCAGTTCAGATTCAGCAGGATCAGCAGAATCCTGTTCAGCTGGGTCAGCAGAGTCCACCTGTGCAGCCAGTTCAGCAGGTTCCAGGGGTTTTTCGGGTTCCACCACAACCACCACCAGTTCTTCCTTGACAGGTTCCTGCATGTGATGAGACGCTTCTCAGAGTTTTGGGAATATTGAAGAATGTGGATTTGGAGAAGTTTGAGGGAGCAACAGACCCAGTGGTTGCTCATCGTTGGAAGCATAGGTTGGCATCATGTCTGCAGACTATCCATTGTCCGCTACATCTTTGCCTTAATGTCGCTGTGTTATATCTGCGTGGTGATGCAGCATTCTGGTGGGATGGAGTGCAAACACTACCCAAGGCGAGCTGACGTATGAGGATTTTTGTAAGGCTTTCGACAAGAAGTACTTCCCTAGAGAAGCATTGCACCAGAAGAAGAACGACTTTGAGCATTTGAGGCAGGGTACTAAGACCGTCAGGGAGTATGAGCATGAGTTTAGTCAACTCCGCATGTTCGCTGGTAACCATTTTGATGAGGAGGATCTGATCAGGAGATTTTTAGATGGGATGCGAGTTGATCTCCAGGGCAGATGCAGTGTGGTGACTTACACTAGCATAGAGGACTTGGTGGAGAAAGTTGTTGTGCAGAAGAGGTGTATTACTGAGGAGCAGAAATATTCCAAAGCAGCTCAGACTAAGACTGGGAGGACTTCAAAGCCATAGAAGAGGACATGGGATCATGAAAATACCAAGTGTTATAACTGTGGAAAGATGGGACACATATGTAGGAATTGTCGGAGTAGGGCAATGGGTACTCAGGCAGCACCAGCAGCACATGCAGCACCAGTAGTGCAGCAGCACCAGCAGCACAAGTTGCACCGGCAGCTGCGGCAGCCGCACGAGGACCTTGTTACACTTGTGGCCAGCTGGGCCACATTTCTAGGTTTTGCCCGACGAGGGGGCCTGCGGCCAAGCGTCAAGCCATCACTCCACGCGTGTATGCTACAAGAGATCCTACCGGAGCTGAGACGATAGCTGGTATGTATCGTTATCATACTTGTTACGTTTGAATTGTGGTTTATTGTGGTTATCATGTGTAGTTAGTAAAAATATTGTGTTTAGGATCGGTTTTGGTTGGAGGTGAGTCCGTTCACACTTTATTCGACACGGGGGCTTCGCATAGCTTCGTGAGCCCACGTTTGGTCAAGTGTTGGTCCTTTCGAGGTGTTTTCGAGCCGAAAGCTAAGCTGATTCAGACGGCTGGATGTTATTCTCGGGATGGATTGGCTGTCAGATCATCGAGTAGTGTTGGATTGCCCGAGGGCCCGAGTTCATATTCCTGGAGCAGATGGGAAGATCACATTCCAGGGAATTCAAACACACTTTGGGGTTTCTATAGTCTCGATGTTGCACGCTGAGGAGCTATTAGAGAGAGGAGCAGAGGGATTTTTGGCCACCATTTCGATGGTGAAGGAAGATGGAAAGGAGGAGCTGCAGAATATTCCAGTGGTTGCAGAGTATGAGGATGTATTTGAGGCCTTAAAGGGGCCACCACCAGCTAGAGGAGACGCCCTTACAATTGAGTTTGAACCAGGGACAGCGCCGGTTTCATGAGCTCCATACCGCTTAGCGCCCGCAGAAATGGCAGAGTTAAAGAAGCAGTTGGAGGAGCTATCAGATAAGGGTTTTATCAGACCGAGTACTTCACCGTGGGGAGCGCCAATATTGTTTGTAAAGAAGAAAGATGGGAGTTTCGGACTTTGTATCGATTTCAGGGGCTTGAATAAAGTAACCATCAAGAATAAATACCCGTTACCGCGTATTGATGAGTTGTTGGATCAGTTGCAGGGAGCTTCATGGTTTTCTAAGATCGACTTGGCTTCAGGGTTTCACCAGATTGCGATAGCTGATGAGGATGTGCGGAAGACGGCCTTTCGTACACGTTATGGACATTATGAGTTCGTAGTGATGCCATTTGGGTTGACGAATGCACCTACGGCATTTATGAAGCTCATGAATGATGTGTTTCGTGAGTATTTGGATAAGTGCGTGATTGTCTTTATCAGCGATATCTTGGTCTATTCTCGAAGTGAAGAAGAGCATGCGGATCATTTGCGGATTGCGTTGGAAAAGCTCAGAGAGTATCAGTTATTTGCTAAGCTGAGTAAGTGTAGCTTCTGGCAGAGGAAGATTGGATTTTTGGGTCACGTGGTTTCTGAGTCAGGAGTTGCGGTAGATCCAGAGAAGATTACTGCAATATCAGAGTGGCCTACACCTAAGACTGCTACTGAGATCCGAAGCTTTCTGGGATTGGCTGGTTATTACAGAAAGTTTGTCAAAGGTTTTGCCAATATCGCAAAGCCGATGACGCGATTAATAGGCAAGAACGTCAAGTTTGACTGGACAGATGCATGTTTGAAAAGTTTCACCGAGCTGAAACGGCAGCTGACGAAGACACCAATTTTGGTACTCCCTAGAACGGGGATACCATATGAGGTTTATACGGATGCATCTGGCACGGGTTTGGGATGCGTATTTATGCAGGAAGGACAAGTTATTGCTTATGCCTCACGTCAGTTGAGACCTCACGAGGTCAACTATTCGACTCACGACTTGGAGTTGGCAGCAGTGGTATTTGCATTGAAGATCTAGAGGTCATATTTGTATGGAGAGAAGGTGCATATTCTCACGGATCATCAGAGTCAGAAGTACATTTTTACCCAAGCAGACCTGAGTTTGAGACAGCGGAGGTGGATGAAGTTGTTAGCAGACTACAATTTGGATATCACTTACCACCCAGGCAAGGCCAATCAGGTGGCAGATGCCTTGAGTAGATGTAGAAGTGATGTAACAGGAATCAAGGAGGTTCAGGAGCTTACTGCAATGATTCCAAGTCTCAGATTATGTGCTACTACCGTGGAGGGGGATACAGCCGGTCTGGATGCGGTGGAGCAGGCAGATCTATTATGGAGGATACACAGAGCCCATGATAGTGATGAGGCATTGGTTAAGCAGATTGAGATCGAGAGTATTGGATATCATACAGCACTGAGTGGGATGTACATGTACCGGAGCCGAGTTTGTGTGCAAAATGATGAGTTGTTAAGGAAAGAGATTTTGCAGCAAGCACACCACTCGCGTTTCTCTATCCATCCAGGGAATACCAAGATGTACAGGGATCTGAAGCGTTATTACCATTGGCCTGGTATGAAGAAAGATGTTGCTACATTTGTGTCACAGTGTCAGACGTGTCAGATGGTTAAGGCTGAGCATCAGGTGCCTAGCGGGTTATAGCAAAACCTGCCTTTGCCAGAGTGGATATGGGATATGGTGACTATGGATTTTGTGACTGGACTCCCAACAACGTGTGGTGGGAGAAATGCTATTTGGGTTATTGTGGATAGACTCACTAAATCAGTACATTTTCTAGCGATTAAGAAGACAGACAAAGCTCACCAGTTGGCAGTGATTTACATCAATGAGATTGTGCGACTACATGGAGTTCCTGTTAGTATTGTGTCAGATAGGGACACAAAGTTCACATCTGCTTTTTGGAGAGCCTTTCAAGAGACGCTTGGGACTAAGGTTCATATGAGTACAGCTTATCATCCCCAGACAGATGGACAGTCAGAGAGGACTATTCAGACTTTAGAGGATATGCTCAGGGCATGTGTTCTAGATTGGGAAGGCAGTTGGGGAAAGTATTTACCTCTAGCAGAGTTTGCCTACAACAACAGCTATCATTCTAGTATTGGGATGGCACCGTATGAGGCGCTTTATGGTAGGCCTTGTCGCACACCACTTTGTTGGACAGAAGTGGGGGAGAGACGAGACTTAGTACCAGCCATAGTTGAGGAGAATGTAGAGCAGGTTGAGATGCTCAAGACTCGGCTTAAGGAAGCCCACGACCGGCAGAAGAGTTATGCAGATAAGCACCGCAAGGATTTGGAGTTTCAGGTGGGAGACTTAGTATATTTGAAAATGAGAACATTTCAAGGAGGATCTAAGACGCGGAAGCTGAAGAAGCTTAAACCGAGGTATATGGGACCATACACTATCTTGGAACGGATTGGAGCAGTAGCTTATAGATTGCAATTATCAGCTGAGTTGTCCGACTTTCATGATGTGTTCCACGTGTCAGTGTTGAGGAAGGTGGTGAGAGAACAAGAGTTAATTTTGCGGCAGCCACCTCGTGATCTTGGTAGAAATTTGTCTGCACGTATTCAGCCCGTTGAGATTTTGGAGAGGCAAGTTAAAGCGGTTCAGGGGATGATGACTATGATGGTTATGGTTCGTTGGGAGAGAGATGGGATAGATTATCCAGGACTTTTTCAGGACGAAATCGGGCAGTCAGACCAGGAGCTGATTCGGGGACGAATTCCTTATTAGTTGGGGAGAATTGTAACGACCCAAGTTCTGAGGCCCATCAAGGCCCAACTGCTTTGCACAGAACCCTAGGTATGCCTCCTTTAAATACTAGTCTCCTGTAGTTTATTTTTCTACAAAAAAGCTAAGAACGCCAAATCTCTGCAGAAACTGAACCGTTGTTGAGATCAGAGATCGCCCAGCATCACACATCGTCGATCGAGACCGGAGCCATCGCTGTACCACCGTCAGTCGTCGAAGGTAACACCATGCACCACCATTAGGTTAAGCTTTATACTCAATTTTTTGGTAAATCGACGTTATCTCTAAAACCGTGTCGAATCTCGTGATTTTAAGGCCATCAGTGTGTTCCTCTCACCGAGACGATTCCGGAGGACCAAGCCCAGCCGGAGAGCCACCGAGACGCACCCTCACGCGCCACCCAAAGTTCTGCGCGTGAGATTCACGCGCCGCTATCTTCCACCGCCGTTCGCCAGAGCTGCCGTCTCCGACCACCGTCAATTCGCCGCCGCCGATGACTTTTCCGGTAATCCAACGCCACCGCCGGCGACCGGTCACCGGTGACTTGCCGGTTGACTCGCCGGTAACTCGGTGACTCGGCCGAGTTGACTCAGCGAGTCAACTCGTTGACTGGTCCAACCGGTTGGTTTGTTGATTCGATTCGATTTGGTTTTGGTTATGTTAACCGGTCGGTTTAATTGAATTGATTTTGGTTTGGAATTTAAACCTGATTGAAATTGATTTGATTCTGGTCCAATTGAAATCGAATTCGGTTAAGTAAAACCGGCAGTTCAATTTGATTTCAATCTGGTCAAGGGTTGACCGACTTGGGTCAGAGTTGACCGGGTTGACCTTTGACCAGCGAGTTGACTTTTTGACCAAATCACCAATTATCCGTTTTTAACCGTTCGAAGGGCGTTTTGACTCGATTTTTCACCTTGATTTCAGATTTGGAGTATGTTTGAGCACCAGGAGTACACAGCTACCACTTTCACATTTTGCTAAGGTGAGGGTCTAATCCGTAACTCCCGTACTAGTATAGAATTCTTCCTATCGTAGTTTAGATTTCGAAGCATGATTCGTGTGTGTGAATTGAGTCTGTTTGAGTCTTGATTGCTAGTTAGTTCATTCATTGTAAATTGGAACTAGGGGTCTAGTGGATTCAACCATTGATTGGTTTGTGTGATGTTGAGAGATGATATATATATATATATATATATGAACATACATAGTTATGAGTAGGGACTATGTGGGAAGGCGGGGGTTCAGGGATGCCTGGACTATTGACGCAACTTTGGAGGGCGGGGGCTCAGAGACGTCTGGGCTAGCGACACAACTGTGTGGTGCTTGGTGCAGAGACGTTTGCATTTTACGCAGATTTGGAGGGTGGGGGTACAGAGACATACTGTACTAGCGACGCAACATATGATGTATATCCATATATGGAGATGCGGGGTGTGTGGTCTAGCTATGCACTATCAGCGCACTGGTTGTTCTATGTGATGCCTTAGGTGTCTTGATTGTTCATGTTAGAGCTAAACTTCCATAGTGGGAGTTCTATTTACTCAAGTCAGTGTTTTGCGTGGTTAGCATCCCATACCTCACTGAGTGACTCCCCTGTTATTCACCCCTCTTTCTTCCCCCATTTCAGGTGATACTGACGACCAGGAGTGATCATTTCAGACTGGTGCTTTTGGGAGTTTTATTTATTTATTTGCAGACTTATTTTTATCGTTATTTTGGGATTTATTATGTTATTTGGATTTATGGAGTTTGCAGATGATTTATGCGATTTAATAAATGAAGATTTCAGACATTTTTATTTATTTTATTATTTTGGAAAATGCGGGTGTTACAGACGCCCTGACTATCCATCAACCAGTGGAAGTTCTCTTGTCGCTCTCGGTGCCGTATTCGTTCATGCGATGGTCAATGGATATAGTCAGGCCTATGAACACATCAAAACAAAAACGTTGCTTATTAGTCCTGGCCAACTTTTTCTCCAAATGGGTCGAAGCAGATTCTTATGCATGCATCAAAGACGCACAAGTAGAAAATTTCGTGTTGAAAAACATTGTTTGCAGGCACAGAGTCCCCTACAAAATTGTAATGGATAACGAGTCTCATTTATTTCGACTAGATTCGAAGCTTTCTGTGAGAAATGGAAAATACGATGAACAAAATCAACTCCAAGATATCCTCAAGGAAACGGACAAGCCGAGACCATTAACAAAACTATCCTGGACGGCCTCAAAAAACGCCTTGACGCCAAAGAGGCAAATGGGCAGAGGAGCTCGAAGGAGTTTTGTGGTCGCACCGCACAAACCTGAGGCGAGCGACGGGCAAAACCCCATTCACCCTTGTATACGGAACATAATGCATGATCCCGATAGAAGTCGAATTCCCAGATGTATGCAGGAGGCGGTTCCCAGAAAGAGAACAGTCGAACAACCTGATGCTGCTCGACGAACTCGAGCTGATTAACAAACGTTGGGACCAGGCCCTTGTACGAATTCAGAATTATCAACAAGGGGCGGCAAAGTACTACAACTTGAATGTACGAGGCCGTAGATTTCAAGAAGGCGAACTAGTCTTACGAAAAGTCTTCCAAAACACCGCAGAACGGAATGCCGGTAAACTTGGAGCAAACTGGGAAGCACTGTACAAGGTCATAAAGATGATCCGGCCGGGTGCGTATGAAATTGCGAACATGCAGGACGTCAAAATTCCCCGATCATGGAACGCAATGCACCTCAAAAAGTACTATCACTAGGCAACACGCTCCGCAAAACACTTAACTACGAGACGGCTTGATCCCTGCTAAAGGATACGTAGGTACCTCGTCGCAAGGCGAGACCAGTGTCCCTCCTCTTTAAAAAGGGGGGGGGGGTTAGGTAAGTATACGTATACTCATTTACTCCCGCAATTTCAAACTCAAAATTTCTCAAACAATTTTCCATGACGCGGCAAAAAGAAAAACGAAATTCTGTATATAGCGAGGCGTCGCCAATGGAAAACCGTCTTTCTCTCAAATCCAAAAGGCAATCCATATGCGACAATAAAATATACAAAACCTCCTGAGATACATATCCTTCGCGAAGGCCCAAGAAACGGTAACATCTACCACCTAAGTATGTTGCTGATCACAACAAACTTGGAACAGTTCTAAACAAACTTAAGTTATCTCGCAGAGATAGCTCTCGTACACCCGACACAAGGGTAATAGCGCTATAAAGAAATCCAAATTTTGGTCAGCACCTCCGGGGATTCTTGATTCCGACCAGACAAGTCGTGTAAGCCGAGAACCTATCGCGGACTTTAAATTGGTACGGAATCATGTTAAAATGGCAAAGGCAAAACGAACGCCAATTAGTCATCGCAAAGCCTTAAAACCGAGAGTAAATCTAGGTCTTATACTAAACCCAGCACACTGGTCTCTAACGTCTCAAGGCATGAATTGATATCCTAATGGCATGTCTCTTCGTCTACATATGAATGCTCACTTGATTCCTAAATATCCTAGAACGAGCAAACGAATAAGGCGATCTACAAAGGAGTTGGGATGCAAGGCGACAACTCGTAGACCTCCCTCTACATTCACACGAACAAAATCATTCTTTTCGGAAAAACACAAACTGATTATTCATTCATTAAAGTTACAAAAGCAACGGGGATTTAAAGCCAAAATGGCCAGTCCCAAAATAAAAACATGGCCACGCTTAGCCAAAACACAAGGATTAAATAGTAAAGACAATAAATTAGCAAAAGGAAATATTCCAATTAAGTATGACAATTACTTAATCAGAATGGAAATTAAGACTTTTTAAAACTAAAATGGAAAAGATGCTAGACTCAGAGTTTTTAAGGTTTTCAGGATTTTAATTCTATAGGACGCTATCTAGTTGCTTGCGAGATACTATAGAGCATTAACTATCTTGTTAAACAATTTACTTAAACTAGCGTTCAAATAAATAAGTCTAAGGACCAGATGGTCGCAATTGACAGTGTCGATCGATTATCTATAGGATAATCGACCAATACACTAAACTCATCATCGACCGATTTCTGTTAGGAAGATCAATCGATGACTCCGGTCAAACAATGCACAAGAGTTAACCTACACTCACTAATGATTTCTAAATCAAATTGTGTCAATTATATTTCTAATAAATCTTAACTTAATAAGGATGTGTTCAAGATATTTAGAATCACTTAAATGTCTCTAATCCAACCTAAATAATCCAGGATTCAATGTTTCTAGTTAGCTACTCTACAACCATGAGCAATTAAAACATCCTATTAATGAGTATCAAAACTAGCAATCCTATAGTTAGCGATAATCCCTTTAACCTATTTAAATCCTAAATCTAACAAGTAAACTACTCAGACATAGCTAAGAAATTCATAACACAAATAGATAAGAAAAAACTGCACATTATAGATAAATGGGTCAACGATCTATTTCCCCATGAGAACTATCATATAGCATCAGATAACCACCGAACTATGACCTCGTGCTAGATCTCCATGGATTGAAAGTTACAAATTTATTTCTCCCTGAATCGATAGTTTTAAACTTAATTGTCCATAGACTATGGTTTTTATTGGTTTATTGTTAACCCTATAATTTAAACCAAATAAACACGTCAATAATCTATTTTTTATCAAACAGGAAAATGCTAATACACTATTCAAACTCCACACTATCACTATTATCAAAGAAATTTTAAAGATTTTCATATTCTGAGAGATTTTGAAAACTTATTTTTTGATAAAATTGAATTTTTGTTTGGTTTTAAAGTTGTTTGGTTAACAATAAACCGGTTAAACCGCTTTTTATGTGAAATTAACTTCTAAACTATTAGTTCGAGGATAAATAGATTTTGAACTATCGATTCGGGGTGAAATAAGTTTATAACTTATAATTCGGGGAGATATGGCATGAGGTGATAGTTCGATGGATATCTGATGCTATATGATAGTTCTCGTGGGGAAATAGCATGTTTACCCTAGATAAATAGATAGGTAAAAAACACTGGAGTTTCAATCTCAAATCTCTCTGAAGATCTTCTCTCCAAACTATAAACCCTAAAACTTTGCTATGAAAAGAATACAAAAAACTCTCTCTCTTGCCTTTAACACTTTAGCAGAGTATATAAAC
Organism: Eruca vesicaria subsp. sativa; assembly: GCA_932364175.1. Classification (NCBI taxonomy): domain Eukaryota; kingdom Viridiplantae; phylum Streptophyta; class Magnoliopsida; order Brassicales; family Brassicaceae; genus Eruca; species Eruca vesicaria. The sequence goes on along the minus strand of CAKOAT010127265.1, from coordinate 118,414 downwards.
TTAGGTTAAAACTCGTCAGGGGTAAAATCGTCATTTGGTGATGATTGGGCTTCAAGTTAACTTGGCTCTCGAATTGGCTTCTGGGTCTTGAGAATCAATCGATCATGCAGGGTGCATGTCGATCGATCCGAGTCTCTCTATGTTGACCTCGTGATCGAATCTCAATCGAGCGCTTCTTCAAATTCTCTCCAAAATGCTCCAAAAACATCCCTTTCTTCCAAAATATTCCTGAACTCATAAATATGCTTCAAAGCTTCTATAGTATAGTAAATAGTAGTCCACTTCTATAGTATATTAGAAGAGAGAAGAGAAAGAAACCAAAAATTTACAGACTTATACCTTTCAGACCTAAAAAAGGAATCCGATCCAATGTATACCAAACCGCAAAGCAAGCAAATTAGTCAGATTAAAGTTGAAGGTCAGCTTCGGTTCCTTCAAACTTTCCAAGCAAGTGTGATCTAATGACATGATGATCCACTTTAGTATCTCTAGTATACTCTGCTGTCAACAAATCTAAGAATGGTGCTATAGTGTGCTTAGATAATAAGAAAAAAATAATAATCATAATCCCCTTCTTGACTAAATAAAAACTCTTTTTGAAAACACTTTATAAGACTCATGAACAAACTAATATCAGTAAAAAATCCCCTAGACTTAAATTACAGTGTCCCCAACTGTAAATCAGTAGAGTTATATAGGAAAAATAAATCAAAAGTGCTTAATGTAACAAGTTAGAACAATATACCTCACCGATGATGTAAGTATCGATCGACACAATGAAGTGACAATCAATCGTTGGATCTGAAGTGTTGTCGATCGATATCTAGCTGGTGTCATCGGTCAATGGCTAGAGCAATCATTTGACCTAATGAAGAGATAATCGATAGTTGGACATGAAGTGATGTCGATCGATATCTGGCTGGTCTAATCGGTCGATTTGCTGAACAATCGTCTACTCAGATATCTTTTTTTCTTCTTCTTAGACTCATCATAAAATGTAACATTAGTAGAACATCCCCCAGACTTAAACAACATTATCTCGAATGTTATATAGTCTAAGATCGGCGGGAAAAGAAATCATAGTATTAAATTTAACAAGGAAAAATGGTATACCTGCTCGTTGTGGGGAGCGTCAATCAAAACAGTTAAGTGGCGACCAATCGATATTCGTGATGCTCTGTCGATCGATATGCTGGCCAGCCATCGATCGATGCTTGTTAAAGAACTCTTCTTCCTCAGGTTTAACATAAATAAAACACAAATTATAAATAAAAAGATTTTTCGATCAACAGTATCCTGTTACAGTAACATTGCTATAGTGTCGCTTGACTGGAGTGATACAGTGTCGGCCGACGGTGCTGCTACAGGATCGTTCGTCGGTTCTGCTACAGTGTCGATTTCTGCTATAGTGTCTCTACTACAGTGTCTCTGCTACAGTAATTTCACTCTTCACATTTTTTTTTCGTGAAATAAATAAAAACAAAAAAATCAGTAATAAAAGAAATTAAAACCAAATTAGAACAAACCTAACAGTGGGTTGCCTCCCACTCAGCTCTTACTGTAGTTATTAGCTTGACTTCTGGAGATCTGATTCAGTCAGAATGAGAATGAGAACATGCTCCAAAACAAGTCTCAATGTCTACTCTTTGAAGCTTCATCATTCATTTGTGAAAGCTTCCTCCATGCTATCATCTCAACAATAAGTAGGGCTTGAAGCTTTGCAAATGTCTGTGAGAAACATCTGCTGCACACTCTGGATTTCCTGATACCATCTGAGAAGTGAGGAGTCAATGATAACTGAGGATCTCCCTTGATCGTTTTCTTCTTCTTCCAATTCCTCTTTTTCTTTCCCCCAGACTTTTCTGATTGCGTGATGATGCCCTGTTCAAAACAATTTCCACACACATCGAACCCATTCTACTCTGATATGCGTCCAGTGTCAATCGAGGGTATGTTGTCCGTGTTGATCGATGTCGAAGTAGTAATGTCGATCGATGTCGTTTTGTTGGTGTCGTTCGATACTGCTTCTTCTGGGTTTTCATCGATTTCAGCTCTGCATCTCATCCCTCTTTATGATGATACTGCATACATATAATCAAAATATACCCCATTGAAGGAACCTAGATGCGTACCTCTATCTGGTGGGATAGGAAACTCAACTTCAAACACTGCACATGGAACCACAATCTTTAGAGGGTCATGCATCCTTTTCACTCTTTTGTAAAAACCATCAGCTTCGTTTGCACTGATAGGTCATCTCAGATGTTGTGAGACAACAAGGTGTGATGTCTCAGACTTGTACGCCCTTTCTTCAGTCGGCTCCAATTCTACTGTGTATCCTGGAATCTCGTCCATCCTTGGGTGTCGATTTATGCAATCGCGGGAGGTTCAATTGATGCAGTCTGGTATTTATCGATCGATTATGTAGGGAGGATATTGATCGATTTCATCATATTGGCGTCGATCGATGCTAGCTTTTGGTGAAGTCTCCAGATATCCTCTTGAAGTATGATGATCGTCATCAAGCTTCTTCTCTAAATTCTGAGCCATATCCTCAGGCTCTAAAAAGTCTTCCATAGTGACTTCCCTATCATAATCCAGATATTCAAGCTTTTCTCCCTCCTCTAGCTCCAAGAATTCTTCTAGCTTCAAGAAATCTTCCATGGTGATTTCTCTGTCTACATCTGAGGTAAGATTACAGCTTGATTAATCTGCGCTCTCCTGTGTCGAGTCTGTAGTGTCCTGAGGACAACCCAAACTTTCAAGAATAACTGTCAGTTGGGAACAGGGATTTCTGTAGATCGATGCTGAGATGCTGCTGTCGATCGTTTCTGAGAGTGTACTGTCGATCGACGTTAAGGTAGGGGTGTTGATCGATGCTGAGCTCGTGTCACTAATATCGGAAATGTAGGCAAACAACTGTCTTGGAATCTGATATTCCCTCTTTATATGCCAACTTTCCATGAGCCTGTCCCATTTATCATTGTTCTTCTTTTCTCGAGTTGCTTCAACATAATCAAGAAGTAAAGGAAGGTTCTTTCAATGTCATCCCAGATGGTTAGAGATTTTGGCTATAGTTGACTGAACCAACTAAATGCATCCCCAGGATAGAATAGGGAAAGATCTTGCAGAGCATGTGGTATTCAGATACTTCATTCTGCTCATTCCTTGACACTAGATCTATACGCTCTGCGATGTGTTGTTTCGAATCTTCATGAGGGAAACCCTGAAAATTTTCCGAGCTGCCCAATCATACCATTCACGGCTGAAATGGATGTCATTTATCTCAGCAAAAGCAATGACATCAGCAATCACAGCATCATGTGCATTAATCAACTCTCCTGAGCTGTTGCGAGGTCAACCTTCTTCTTCTCTTAATATCCCATTCTCTTAACCTTATCTTTCTCTACGCAAGTGGTGTCTGTCGAGACTTGATGAACAGTGTCGATGGACAGTGGGTTCGTGGTATCGATCGGTGTTGATGTCGTGGGTGTTGGTTTTGATTGACTTCATGGTGTTCGTGCCCTCTTAGACTTATGGATTATGCGTGAATCAGCAGGCTCCTTCTTTGAAGGACCTAGAAATCTTCTCTTCATTTTTTCTTGGTACTAAGATGTATGTACCTGAAATAGAAGAAATTTTCTTTTATGAGTTTTTTCGAACAATAGTAAAACCTAGATAAATATAACTAGACAAGATCTAATGGCGATCAAATTACCCTAAGGAGTGACTTTATTCTCTCAAATAAGAGGTTCAGTTGTAGTACTTAGGGATATAATACACAAGGAGCTAAGAAACTAATTAGATCTAATAGTTATATGATTAAGCTAGGCTAACAAATTATAAATTGGTAATCTAGAAAATATAGTAAATATAGTAAATTGCAAGAGCGAACAAGGTGATTGTTCTTATGTAAACGAGATTTGTTTGATGGAAAGATCGTTGCTAGAATTAGGAATTATATTCAGGTATTAGAGATTATAATCCTATAGGTGCTTAATAGTTTCATGCATGATATTAAAGAGCTAAACTACTTAACAACAAGTCAATCGGCTCTCGCATTTTGGAGTCATCTATTAACTAGACCTAATAACCCAAACAATGATGTGTTGTTCGATCAATAGCGGTGTCGATTGATTACTCTATATGAATATCGATCAATACACTTTTCACTAGGTCGATCGATTTCCTTTTGTGATATCGATAGTCACGCTCCTAGTTAAACTTTATGCGCGAGTTAAAAATATCCACTAAAGCTCCTAAATCAAGCTCTCGCTATACTCTAACAATCTTAGCTCAATAGAATTGATTCAGAACAATATCTCTAGAAAATCCTTAGATCAAGTTTCTATATAGCAATTATAGAACACAAGCATTAAGAACAATCTATTAATGAATATCACAACTTAGCAATCCGATAGTTTGGGATAATTCCTTGAACCTTGTGGGTGTCGAAATCCACCTACTGTCAAATAATCGTAAAAAAAGAAACTTCAGGAAAACCCTAAGTTTCCAGAGGAACCGTCTATCTGCAGAACCGCACAACGAAGATTAAGATAACGAGAAAACTTAGAATTATTAAAAGATAAACGAAAATCGAGAGCAAAGAGGTTCTTATTCCGAATCTGCGTTGAACTGGTACAAAGAGAGTAGCCGAAAACTTAAGAACAGAAAACCCTAATTGAGACGCAGCTCGCTAACAGAAAAACGGAAAGATTCCTTAATGCTAGTTTTGGTGGTGAGAGCTCTGAATTTCGTCCCTTGCTTCTGCCCTAGACCTCCTATTTATATACTCCTCGCCTTGGCTATCCGATCTTTCCATTTCGCCCAGATTTGACTAAATCGGGAATTTTCCATTCTTCTCGATCCTTCATTTTCTTCCGCGGAAATCTTCTATTTCTCTTCAAACCTTCCTTTTATCTTTAAACTTGACTTTTATTTTCCTCCTGCGAGTAAACCGTCAAAACGTTATCAAATCCGCGGATTAGATTCCGTTGAAATCGCGAGATGAGTTTTTATCGCGCTTTAGGTCCTTCCAGGCCGTTTTGCGATGAATCCGTTTTCCGACTTTTTACGGGATCGTTTCCTGATCTGACGTCGTTTTTAATAAATTACTCGAGTTAATCGCAAGGTTTTACGATTTACTCGACTTTTTATTAAAAACACATTTTTTACGACTTACTCGGCGTTTTTTATTAAAAGACGCGTTTTTATGATTTCAACGAGAAATATCGAATAAATCGTATAGTTTAGGCAATGTTCGGTGTTTTGTTTAACCGTTGCCGTTTTACATGATTTCCTCGAGTTCTTAACGAGAAAGCGAAGTTTTACGGTTTTTATCGTAAAACTCAAACAGTAAGCCGGATCGAGATGGAACGGGAGATATTTCGGCCGTGGTTTAGAACACGACCTTGTCGAAAGACGTAAGTTTCGAATCGGGAATGCGGGAGATCGAGACGCGGAGTGTCCGGGAAGTCTCTAGTTCGCCCATCGGCGAAATAAGCTGGGCCGGCTTAGTTCGCCGATGGGCGAACTAGTCGAGCATGTCCTAGTTCTCCCATCGGCGAACTAGTTGATCACTTCCTAGTTCGCCCATCGGCGAACTAAGCCGAGCCGGCTTAGTTCGCCGATGGGTGAACTAGTTGCGACTAGTTCGCGTTTTACGGCTATTTCGGTTTTTTGCGGTTTGTAAAACGATTCTCGAGTTTTATAAAACGATCTTCGGATTTCATAAAACGACCTTCGAGTTTTATAAAACGATCTTCGAGTTTTATAAAACGATCTTCGAGTTTTTATAAAACGATCTTCGAGTTTTTATAAAACGATCTTCGAGTTTTATAAAACGATTCTCGAGTTTTTATAAAACGATCTTCGAGTTTTTATAAAACGATCTCTCGAGTTTTATAAAATGATCCTCGAGTTTTTAAAAAACGATCTTCGAGTTTTATAAAACGATTCTCGAGCATTTATAAAACGATCTTCGAGTTTTATAAAACGATTCTCGAGTTTTTATAAAACGATCTTCGAGTTTTTATAAAACGATCTCTCGAGTTTTATAAAATGATCCTCGAGTTTTTATAAAACGATCTTCGAGTTTTATAAAACGTTTCTCGAGCATTTATAAAACGATCTTCGAGTTTTATAAAACGATTCTCGAGTTTTATAAAATGATCTCTCGAGTTTTATAAGACGATTCTCGAGTCTTTATAAAACGATCTTCGAGTTTTATAAAACGATTCTCGAGATTTATAAAATGATCTCTCGAGTTTTATAAGACGATTCTCGAGTCTTATAAAACGATCCTCGAGTTTTATAAAACGGCCTTTCGAGTTTTATAAAACGGTCTGCGAGTTTTATAAATGACTTTGAGTTCTATAAAACTATTCCTCGAGTTTTATAAAACTGTTCCTTTTGTATTTTCGCGGGGAGTTTTGGCTATTAATTCCGTCGTACCGATTTTGACCCCAACAGTTAGCCCCCCAGCTCGTAAGAATCGTGAGATTCTTGCGAGTGGATTGAGCTCGTTTGGCGAGATTGGTGGAATTAGGCGGAACTTTAATGGCCGAACTTTAATGGCCGAAAGTCCAAAGGTGAATAGTAAAATTCTTCCCTATAAGTATATGGAGTAAAATTTTGAATTCTTTACTCCATCTTTTACAACTCATTCAAGAAATTTTTCTCTCCACTTTCTCTGAAGATCTTCAAACATGTTTTCTGTAAGAAAGACTCGTTCCTCAACTAGTTCCAATTTTCACAATTCTTAGGGAACGAGTTCGCAGCCTCCAGCCTTGGCTCCGAAAGAAGAGTATTCATCCCCGTTAGTCGATCCGGCGGATCTCGAGGCTTTTTGGGCGATCGGAGACAAGTCGGGGTCCGCTAGGCCTGGAACTTGGGTTCCAGCTTTGTCGGACGTCGATCAAATTTCCGGACGTCCGAGCTTGACGCTTTTTAACAGCATCGATTACCTGCGTGAATTCTGCCGAGTTCCAGAGGCCGTTGAATTTCGTTCCCCACTTGATGGGGAGGGCGACGAGGATGCGCCCGACGGCTTTTTCACGTGTTACAACATTTTCTTGCAACAATTCCACCTATGGTTTCCGATTCCGGAAGTCATTGTGCATTTCCTTCACAGACTGGGACTGTCGATTAGTCAATTGACTCCTCCAAGTTTAAAGCAACTCGTCGGTCTTCTGATGCTAAGTTACGAGCAGGGAATCACCCTTACCGTCAATCATCTCGAGGGTCTGTTAAAGCCTACAGGGCAATCGCGGAGGATCACTCTAAGCCCTCGTGATGAAGTTGTTACGGGCTGCTCAACGCCTTCTACTTCTTGGAAGAAGAATTTCTTCTATGTTTGTATCGACGGTGCGTCGGTTGAGGAGGGTGGCATTCCGATCTTTACGACCACGTGGGGTCGGAGAGGTATACGACTCGAATTCACACGAACCCTTATTATTATTATTTTTTTTTAAGATGACTTTCTACTTTTCCGCAGTGACCAATCTTTTGCCCCCGCATCCCGAAGATCTTTCGGACATCACCACTTCTCTCAGGCGTGGTGAAGTCGGTTGGTGCAGTTTTTTTTCCGCAACGTGTCCGTCAAGCGGTTGCCCTCTTCCGATCTTGACTTTTTGCGAATTCTCCGGTTTACGAAGAGGATCCGTTTATCGGAGAGTTCATTCCGCATGTTCCCTCGATGGGGAGTGGCAAATAACGCTTCTGAAGGGATAAAAATCCGGTAATTGAAGACGATGACTCTGAGCGCGCGACTTCTCCTGATAATATTCTCAAGGATTTTCTCGATAGTCAGGCGGAAGATGGCTTCTGGACGAAGGCGGGCGGATCATCGACCTCCCATTTTCCGGACATTGACCATGATCAAGTTCCAGAGCTTGTTAGGGGATCTGAGATAGCAAAGGAGGTACGTGCGTTTATTGTTTTCTTTTTCGAGCAGTTTTTATGACATTGCTTAGTTCTTTTCTTTGGTAGGGTTTCCTTATCATGAGCCGAGCCCTGGACAACCGTACTGCTAAGGCTCGCCTTGCCGAGTTTCAAGCGAACATGGCCGAAAAGGAAGTTGCTAGTCTTCGGGCAGAGGTCGAGGCCAACCAAGCCGAAGAAATGGTTGCGAGGGAGGTTGCTCGCGTGAGGGACGAATGCGCGACCAGGTCTCGTCGTGCCAAGGAGCTTTCTGACCAAAGGATTCGTCGTGCTCGTCGTGCGGGCAAACGAGAGGTTGCCGAGGAGATGAAGGTTCGTCGCGAGCGATTTGCAACCGGTTGTTCGGATGCGAAAGCCGTTCAACGAGCGCATGGTGATTATCGCGAATGTCGCGGGATCGTTCATGGGTTATCCCTGACTCAGAATGAAGGGTACTCATTTGCTAAGGAATCCCTCGTGCGATGGGAAAATTTGAATCGGGAAAGAGATATGCAGTCCGAATTTTTCGACCTTAAGGCGCGCATGTGGGATCAATGGAATCCCGTCGTGGTGTCGCCGGATTCGGTTGAAGTCAATCCTGGGATTTCGGATGTAGATGGTGAAGTCAATCAGCCTGCGTTTGATGACTTTGATGTGTGATGTTCTTAGTTTTTCGATTTTGTCGTTGTTTTTCCGGGACTGGCCGTTGGTGGCTTTGAATCCCTACCGCTGGGTGGTGTGTATTTCATATTTTCTAAGTATGAAATTCGTTGTTTTATGTTAGATGTAGAGGAAAGAATACGAGTTGTCATCTCGCACCTAACTCTTCGGTGTAAATCGTCCGATTCGTTAACTCGAGAGATTTCGATTTTCGCGAGTGTTTAGATGTGGGCGAAGAGACATGCCTTTAGGATCTCGATTCATGCCTTGAGACGTTAGCGACCAGTGTGCTGGGTTTAGAGCAAGACCTAGGTTTACTTTCGGATTGGGGCTGTGCGATGACTAATCGGCTTTCGTTTTGCCCGTTGCGATTTTAACCTGATTCCATACCAATTTAGAATCCGCGATAGGTTCTCGGCTTATACGATTCGTATGGTTGGAACCGAGCATCTCACCGGGAACAATTTCTAAGTTGCCCGGAAGTGCTGACCAAAAATTTGGANGTAGACTTCTCGATCACTTCAGTCGCGGGATCGATGTCTTTGTCCGGGATTGTCTCCTCCGGTTGGGTGGAAGCGATGGGTGCGGAAACTTCTGGTTTCTCGGCCGTTGCTTGCTTCGGGTCGTCGTCTGCGGGCGGTGGCGTGACCTTTGCCCGTTTTGGTTTCACGATCGCGACCGCCAATTGCCTCAGCTTATGTTCGGCCAGGAAGCAAGATCACGATTGTCTTTGGCACCCCCAAATTACTGCGACTCCCGTAGGCGTCGGGAATTTGATGCCTAAGTGATATGTGGACAGAACCGCCTTCATGGAATTTATCCAAGGCGTGCCCATAATCACGTTGTAAATAGCCGGGAAATCGACTACCGCGAAGTTAACGATTTTCGTCACTTCTTTCGCGACGACCGGTAGTCGGATTGATCCCAGGGTCATTGACGTTTCGCCGGAGAAACTAGTCAGCGATTTTGGAATCGGCTCGACTTCCGAGAGGTCGATTCCCATGCGTGCTAGCGTGTTGCGGAAGATGACGTTGACCGTGCTTCTGGTATCAACCAGGATTCGAGCGACCTCTAGATCGCTTATCACCAAATCGATGACAAGGGGATCGGCATGCGGTTGGTCAATTCCACCGGTTTCAGCATCGTTGAAAGAGATTACTCCTGTCGGAGAATCGTCCATCGGCACCTTCCAACTCGAGCCGGTTTCGGCTTTACGTTGGTAGGATTTTATAAAACGATCTTCGAGTTTTATAAAATGATTCTTGAGTTTTTATAAAACGATCTTCGAGTTTTTATAAAACGATCTCTCGAGTTTTATAAAATGATCCTCGAGTTTTTATAAAACGATCTTCGAGTTTTATAAAACGATTCTCGAGCATTTATAAAACGATCTTCGGGTTTTATAAAACGATTCTCGAGTTTTTATAAAACGATCTTCGAGTTTTTATAAAACGATCTCTCGAGTTTTATAAAATGATCCTCGAGTTTTTATAAAACGATCTTCGAGTTTTATAAAACGATTCTCGAGCATTTATAAAACGATCTTTGAGTTTTATAAAACGATTCTCGAGTTTTATAAAATGATCTCTCGAGTTTTATAAGACGATTCTCGAGTCTTTATAAAACGATCTTCGAGTTTTATAAAACGATTCTCGAGTTTTATAAAATGATCTCTCGAGTTTTATAAGACGATTCTCGAGTCTTATAAAATGATCCTCGAGTTTTATAAAACGGCCTTTCGAGTTTTATAAAACGGTCTGCGAGTTTTATAAATGACTTTGAGTTCTATAAAACTATTCCTCGGGTTTTATAAAACTGTTCCTTTTGTATTTTCGCGGGGAGTTTTGGCTATTAATTCCGTCGTACCGATTTTGACCCCAACAAACCTATTTGACCCTAAATCTAACAAGTGGATCTATTTAAGCATGAACTTTGTCAAATAAATCATAGATGAATATATATAAAATAGATAAAAGAAATAAAGAAAGCAAAGGATTTCCCGGAGGACTCTGCAGGAGGTCCTCCCTTCTCTCCTAACCTAAGAGAAACAATAGAATAAAACTTAGGTAGCGTGTAGCCGTCAACAATGGCTTATAAATATCATAAATAGGGTTTCTAGTCGTTCAATGGTATACTCGGCCCGCATTCTGGGATCCCCATCGATCTATACAACCGCATTGATCGATTTTCCTTTATCTTCTTGACAACTTCCTCTCGCGGGCAAACTGACCACTCTTCAGTAAAACTGGCTTAACTTATGAGTCATGATGCTGATAGACCTCATACTAGTGGTATTGGAAAGCTAACTATAATATATATCTTATGTCAAAATATGGTCTCAATCTAACAGTGGGAAGGTCTCCATCCATATCTAAATATCTGACGCGTTTGTGCAGTACTACACTAAAAAGGCTCTAAACAGCACCAAAATTATCATATTTGTCCAGAACGTGCCTGAACCTATAAATGCTCTAAAAATACTCCAAAACATAATAATTATATTTTAAAACACTTATATACCATGGCTGAAAGGGGGTAAAATCCATGGTATATCAGCGAGTACGATGTCGTATACCGGGCAAAGACTTGCGCAAAATCGCAAGTATTCACAGATTTCCTGAGAGAACTCCCTGCTGGATGCACGCCCAACCATGAATCAACTCGAATTGGACCCTTCATGTTGACGGATCCTCGTCCAAACAAGGCTCATGAATTGGGATTCGACTCACACCTCCAACGGGGGAAGTGTTGTAACAGTCATTCCGACTAATCTTCCACGCTTCAAACAACGAGGCTCAGTATGAAGCCCTGATCGCAGGTTTATGACTAGCATATGGCCTGAAGATACGCAACATTCACGACAACTAAGATTCCGAACTGGTGGTAAGCCAATAGTGGGGAATACGAAGCAAGAGATGAAAGAATGGATGCCTACTTAAAATTTTTTCAGAACTTGGCTCAGAATTTCGGTCGGTTTCCTCTCACCAGAATTCCTCGTTCAGAAAACACCCAAGCCGACGCCCTGTCCGCCTTGACATCCAGTTCAGATCCAGGCTTGAGTAGGGTGATCCCCGTAGAATTCATAGAGCACCCCAGTATCGGACCGCCTGTCGTCATAAACTTGATCAACACGTAAGATGATAACATCGACGACGTTGACGACCAGCCCACGATATGAGCAATCAAAGTACGGATTCAATTGGTCTTGGATGAAAAAAATCCACACATATATCACCGAGGGGAAACTTCCAGCGGAAAAATGGACGGCCCGAAAAAATCAAGACCCAAGTTGCAGGATACATTGTGGTTGACGGGGAAATTTACAAATCGAGGTTCTCCGGACCGCTTATGACCTGTTTAGAAGGAGAGAAAGCACGAAAGATAATGGAAGAAGTCCGTTCCAGATCTTGAGGAAATCACTCTGGTGAAAGAGCCTTCGTGGTCAAAATATAACGCCATGGATACTACTGGCCAACAATGATCAAAGATTGCGAAGACTTTGCGTTGCGTGGAAATTCGAAAACTTCCAGAGACACTCCCCCACTATCCATCAACCGGCGGAGTTCCTCTCGTCCATCTCTGCACCGTATCCGTTCATGCGATGGTCGATGGACATAGTCAGACCCATTCACGCCTCAAAGCATAACACTTCTTACTTGTTTTAACAGACTTTTTCTTAAAGTGGGTTGAAGTGGACTCCTACGCAAGCATCAAAGACGCCCAACTTGAAAGCTTCTAATAGAAAAACATCACCTGTAGGCATAGAGTCCCATACGAAATTGTAATTGACAATGGGTCTCAGTTTATCTCGACTAGATTGAAGCATTCTGCAAGAAATGGAAAACACGATTGACCAAATCAACTCCGAGATACCCCCAAGGAAACGGCAAAGCCAAAACTATTAATAAGACTATTCTCGATGGGCTTAAAATAAGTTGGGATGCCAAAAAGGGTAGATAGGCCGAGGAACTCGAACGAGTCTTATGGTCACATCGCAGGGCTCCGAGACAAGCAACCGGAAAAACCCCATTCTCCCTCGTATATTGGGGAGAATGCATGATCCCAACATAAGTTGAATTTCTCGGGGTACGCAGACGGCTGCTCCCAAAACGAAAGGAATTCAAACAACCTAATGATGATTGACGATTTCAACATAATTAACAAACAACTGGATCAAGCCCTCGTATAAACCCAAAACTATCAGCAAGCAGCCAGAAAGTACTATAACTTGAGCATACGAGATCGCAGATTCAAAGAAGCCGACTTAGTCTTACGAAAAGTCTTCCAAAACTTCTTACTTTGGCCCCTCTCTAGCCAAATCCCGCCAAGCGAAATGCGGGAAAACTTGGAGCAAACTGGGAAGGATCGTACAAAGTCATAAAAGTAGTCCGGCCAGGCGCATATGAAATCGTAAATGTGCAGGACATCAGAATTCCAAGAACATGGAACGCGATGCACCTAAAAAATACTACCACTAAGCAAAGCACCAACTGAACTACGGGACAGCTTGATCCCTGAAATGGTACGTAGGTAATTTGTCACGAGACGAGATCAGCTGTACCCGTTTTAAAAAAGGGAAAAATGGGTACGTATACGTATACTCCCAAAAGTTCAAAATATTCGTTCCTAGACTCGACATTTTCAAAATTTTCTTATACAACATGGCACAAAGCCTTGCAAAACCCGACTATCGCCGAGACATCTTATACCCACGAACAATCTTATCACAAGACGCGGCAAAAAGAAAAAAAACTCAAAATTTGACTTAGCGAAACGTCTGCGACTATAAAACGCACAAAACCTTTTAAAACACATATTCCTCGCGAACATTCAAAAACAATATTATCTATCAATAAGTTTGTTGTTGATCACAACAAACTCGTGACGTCCTAAACATACTTAGCCATCTCGTAGAGATAGCTCTCATACACCTGATACAATGGGTGCTGCATTGATCGATTTTTCTTTATCTTCTCGACAGCTTCCTCTCGCGAGGCGGACTGACCACTCTTCAGTAAAACTGGCTTAACTTTTGATTCATGATGCTGATTGACCTCATACTGGTGGCATTGGAAATATAACTATAATATATATGTTGTGTCAAAATATGGACTCAATCTAACGGCGGGAAGGTCTCCATCCACATCTAAACATCTGACGCGTCTGTGCAGTCGTGCATTAAAAAGGCTATAAAAGACACCAAAATTATCTTATTTATCCAGAACGTACCTAAAAATGCTCTAAAATAGTCCAAAACATAGTAATAAAATTTTAAATCACTTATATACCATGGCTGAAAGTGGGTAAAATCCATGGTATATCAGCGAGTACGACGTCGAATACAGGGCAAAGACTTGCGCAAAATCGCAAGTACTCGCAGATTTCTTGGTAGAACTCCCTGCGGGACGCTCAACCAGGAACCAACTCGACTTGGACCCTTCCTGTTGATGGATCGTCATCGAAACAATTCTCCAGAATTGGGATTCGACTCACACCTCCAACGGGGGAAGTGTTGTAATAGTCATTCCGACTAATCTTCCACGCTTCAAACAACGAGGCCAATTCTGAAACCCTGATCGCAGGTTTATGACAAGCTTATGGCCTGAAGATACACAACATTCACGCCTACTGAGATTCCCAGCTGGTGGTAAGCAAATTGTGGGGAATACGAAGCATGAGATGAAAAAATGGATGCCTTCTTAAAACTCTTTAAAAACATGGCTCAGAATTTCGGTTGGTTTCCTCTCACCAGAATTCCTCGTTCAGAAAACACCCAAGCCAACGCCCTGTCCGCCTTGGCATCCAGTTCAGATCCAGGCTTGAGTAGGGTGATCCATGTAGAATTCATAGTGCACCCCATATCGGACTGCCTGTCGTCATAAACTTGAACAACTCGTTAGACGATAACTTCGACGACGTTGATGACCAGCCCACGATAGTTTCTGAGCAATCGAAGTACGGATTCAATTAGTCTTGGATGAAAAAAAATCCACACATATATTAAGACCCAAGCTGCATGATACGTTATGGTTCACAGGGAAGTTTACAAATGGAGGTTCTCCGGACCGCTATGACCTGTGTAGAAGGAGAGAAAGAACGAAAGATAATGGAAGAAGTCCATTCCAGATCCTGCGGAAATCACTCTGGTGAAAGAGCCTTCGTGTTCAAAGTATAACGCCATGGATACTATTGGCCAACAATGATCAAAGATTGCGAAGACTTTGCGCGGAAGTGAGAAAACTTCCAGAGACACTCCCCCCACTATCCATCAACCGGCAGAGTTCCTCTCGTCCATCTCTGCACCGTATCCGTTCATGCAATGGTCAATGGACATAGTTAGACCCATTCACGCCTCAAAGCATAAACGCTTCTTACTAGTTTTAACGAACATTTTTCTCAAAGTGGGTCGAAGCGGACTCCTACCCAAGCATTAAAGACGCCCAAGTTGAAAGCTTCGTATGGAAAACATCGTCTGTAGGCACAGAGTCCCATACGAAATTGTAATAGACAAAGGATCTCAGTTTATCCTGACCAGATTTAAAGCATTCTGCGAGAAATGGAAAACACGATTGACCAAATCAACTCTGCGATACCCCCAAGGAAATGGCCAGGCCAAAACTATTAAGAAGACTATCCTTGATGGGCTTAAATAACGTTGGGACGCCAAAAAGGGTAGATGGGCCAAGGAACTCGAAGGAGTCTTATGGTCAGATCGCACGACACCGAGACGAGCAACCGGAGAAACCCTATTCGCCCTCGTATATTGGGGGAGAATGCATGATCCAAGCAGAAGTTGAATTTCTCGGGGTACGCAGACGACTGCTCCCAAAATGAGAGGAATCAAACAACCTAATGCTACTTGACGAGTTTAACATAATTAACAATCGACGGGATCAGGCCCTCGTATAAATCCAAAACTATCAACAAGCAGCCACAAAGTACTATAACTCGAGTATACGAGGCTGCAGATTCAAAGAAGTCGACTTAGTCTTACGAAAATTCTTCCAAAACACCGCCAAGCGAAATGTGGGAAAACTTGGAGAAACCTGGGAAGGATCGTACAAAGTCATAAAAGTAGTCCGACCAGGCGCATGCGAAATCGCAAATATGCAGGATATCAGAATTCCAAGAACCTGGAACGCGATGCACCTAAAAAAATACTACCACTAAGAAAAGCACCAACTGAACTACAGGATGGCTTGATCCCTGAAATGGGTACGTAGGCAATTCGTCACGAGACGAGATAAGATGTCCCCCTTTTAAAAAAGGGGGGAAATGGGTACGTATACGTATACTCCCAAAAGTTCAAAATATCCGCTCCTAGACTCGACATTTTTGAAACTCTCTTATACAACATGTCACAAAGCCTTGCAAAACCCGACTATCGTTGAGACATCTTACGCCCGCGAATAATCTTATCGCAAGACATGGAATAAAGAAAAAAACTCAACCTTTGACATAGCAAGGGGTTTCCAATGCTCGAAGAAACATTTTTAATCCTAAATGAAATGTTCACCTTAAAGACAGTCCGTCCGCGACTATAAAACGCACAAAACTTTTTAAAACACATATTCTTCGCGAACATTCAAAAACGATAATATCATCAATAAGTTTGTTGCTGATCACAATAAACTCGTGACGTCCTAAACAGACTTAGCCATCTCGTAGCGATAGTTCTCATACACCTAACACAAGGGTAATAACACTATAAAAGAAATCGAAAATTTTGGTCGCCACTTTCGGTTGGGTTAGAAATTATGTCCAGTGAGATGCTCGATTCCAACCATACAAGTCTATAATCTGAGAACATATTGCGGACTTCAAAGCGGGATGGAATCAGGTCGAAAGCAATACGGGATACGTAAGTCGAAGTAGCCATTGCACCCCTTAAAACTGTGATTAGACTTAGGTCTTACCCTAAACCCATCACACTGGTCTTTAACATCTCTAGGCATAGTATGAAACACTCTGATACGAGATCCCAAAGTTTGTCTCTTGGCCAGTATTCAAACGTCTACAGAAATCCCACAGGTTTGCACGCTGCGGAAACTCTTGAAACAGACCACGAGTATAGCAGTTCACCCAACGAGATGACAACTCGCAATCTTCCCTCCACTCTCGCAAGAAATATCTAACATGCTCCTTAATCGCAAAAATGAAGTTCATTTAAAAGTCGCAAAAGCAACAAAGATTCAAAGCCACAAGCGGCCAGTCCCAAGATAAAAAAAGCACGGGCCACACTCGGCAGGAGTAAAACATGAACAAGAAGATTAAAAACGAAGTCTCATATGGGACTGCAACCTCAATCATCCTCCGTACCCGGAGCCTCATCTTCACCCATCACTTCGTCTAAATTTGGGGTTGTACCGTCTCCGCCTTCCTCAGCTCCAAGGTCATGCCTTTCGGAGTCATTAGAGCACAGCGAGAGGACGCACTCGGACTTCAGACCAGCAAGGATCAGCTAGAAGTCCCTTCCGTGTTTGCAGTCTCTTTTTTACGAATAGAGAGCCTGGCCTCTTCGGCCCGTGGAGAAAAAGGCGCTTCATCTCAAAGCAGCTGAACCTCGCTCACTCCTCCATCAACGGTTTCCAAAACAAGATTCCTACCATGGATGACCGCCAACAAATAAAGGGAATCAACAATCCTCGTAAAGCGAATCCTGAACTCGGCCCGCATGGCCTCCTTAACTCCTTTGGTCTCGCAAGCCGCTGACCCTTCACCAGTCTTGACCTTACGCTGGAGTTTGCGCAGCTCTGAGGCTTTGGAATTCCTTCCCTCCTTTGCCTTAAGCAGCGAGCATGCAGTCTTCCTGAGATCCCGCTCGAGCTCACCAATTAGAGTCTCGAACTGAGATACTTCCAAAAAAATGAGCATCCACGATTAATTTTAACTTCCCCACAACCTGAAAGTCCGCTAATTCCTTTGCTAGATGCTCAATCTCTGATTTGAATTCATCGATCATCCCATCGATCAGGGAAACAAACTCAGGAAAAAGATAATAAGAAAACGATCGTTGCGCTTATACCAACAAAAGGGGAAAAGGAAGATAAAATTTTAAGCATACCTTGCCATGGAATTGCAACACTTGGTTCGAGCCCAATGCCTTTGATGAAGGACCAGCCTTGGAGCCATTTGTGAACCTCCTCTTCTTAGTCGTGTCAAGGTTCGCACATGGCCCTCTTTCGACCTTTTGCTGTAGCAGCTGGGGTCGCGCTAGCTGCAGGCAACCCCGAGACGAGCTCTCTCTTGGACGGAGGAGGGGGCATCGAATCAAGGGTTGGCTCAATCTCGACAACAGGATTCGGGGTAGTGGACGAACCTGATGGCTAAATCGCAGTGTTCATCGCAGGTGAAACCGCAACATCTGCCACCCCGGGAGCAACATCAAGTCTATCAACCGGGATGGGGAGATTCGGTGGGACCGTGCATGTCGGACCCGCCACCTCTTCGGCGTCACAGCGGTCCATCTCGCTCTGAAAAGAGAGAAACTCCGCAATGTGAGCCGGAACAACCTCATGAGGATTCGATCAGCTCACCCCAAGCTTTCCACGCATCGGAGCATCATAACTCTTCTGGCTCGTCACTGGAAGAAGACATCTTGGCAAGAAAATCTTTAGAGAGAAGGCATAGGAAACTTTAGAAGTTTGGAAAGTGTGGAGATAATGAGAAGTGAGAATCCAATACTTATAGAAAAACAAGGATGAGGTTATTTTCCAAAATAAAATAATCAGACCTTTTTTCGAGAAAAATCAACTGTAGACGTGTCTTCCGATTAACAACTCTACTCGCCCGCAAGAATCACTTTTGAAAATTACGAGTTGGGGGGGGGGGTAACTTTTGTGGTCAAAAACGGTTATCTGAAAATCAACATCTAAGATTGCTTCTCCGTAAGAATTCTTTCTCGACACATTTCCAAAAGAATCCCAAGTCGAGAACTCAAATATCAATCAATCCAAACACCAAAAACACTGACAAGAATTTGGATACACAACGTCCAACTCGCTACCGGGCGAGTTGGACCGCACCGTCTAACTCGCCCAAAGGCGAGTATGACACAACGTCCAACTCGCCACCGGGCAGACCATCGACCGATAGTTATCTTAGTTCCACATCGATCGACAACACCGACGTACCATTGATTGAAAGTGACCCGTGAGTTCTAATGGTTGCTCCAATCCTATTGATAGGGAACGTGAACCAGGACCTACATGACCTTGAAGGTCACCTACGTAATACAACAAGTCAGAAGATAGACGATCAGGGTACTGTAACCCTGAACCAAAAAGTAGAAGTAGATGCTGCAGTTAGAAGCTAATTTCCAAGCTGATCAAACAAAGACACTGGCAGACTACAACCGTCCTGATTAGTACTACGCCAGCAGATCCGTCATTCTCTCTCCATCTTTTAAGATGAATGATTTTGAGATCAAGCCTTCTTTCTTGCACTTGTGGCACAAACACCTTACCTGGAGATGTTTGAGGATCTAGTATCTGCTATCAAATCCAATGAAGTCCCTGAGGACTATCTGTTTTGCAAGCTCTTCAAGTATTTACTTGCTGGAGAAGCTTCTTATTGGCTTAAGTAGTTACCACCATGATATCTGACATCCTGGATTAACATCAAGAATGTCTTCCAGTGCAATTTCTTTGATGATGCGCGAGCTGGGGATTTAAGAAGCAGAATAGCCACTTTTACATAGGAGCCTGCATTGTTTTTTAGAAGACCCTAAATCAGATTCAAATCGTACCAATGCGATTATCCACATCATGGATTTAATGAAGTGCAGCTGCTTAGTACCTTCTTCAGAGGTATTGATCTACACTCTACAGTACCAGAGGGCGCTAGACACAACTAGTGAGGGAAATTTCAGTACCAGAAGTCAAGAAAAGACTACAAGACTGATTGAGAATCTGGCATCCAGCAACATCACCAAAAACACTGAATATCAGAGGAAGAAATCGGCCCCATCATTGAACATGGAGCATATTGATGAAGTCAAAGCTAAGCTGGATAGTGTTCAGAAGTTCCTCAGAAAGCATGTTTTGCAGAAGAAGTAGCAGTTATAGAGGCTGGAAGTGCAGAAGAGGAATTACATTGGTGGAAGTGGTTTCCATGGATATGAGAATCAGGGATACAAAAGAAACTCCTATGAAAATGGTTAGAAGGGTAACTACAACCAGAATTAACACCAACAGAGGCCTTACAGCAGCAACAACAACAACACTTCAATTGCGTTCGACCCACTTCTTCTCCAGCTTGTTTTAGATGTTCCTCGGTGTCACTTAGGTGAGAATTAAGCTCAGCATGCTCTATTACAAGATTAGGTTGATCTTCATGCTCCTCTTTGGTCCATTCGAGTCCATCCATGGTTGCATAGTCATTTAGCTCGATCAGGGTTGCTTCATTCCTTCCTTCTACAATAGGATTTGTCCTTAAATTCAAATCTCCTACATCAAAAAGAAACATGTTAAATTTAAGACAAATGATCAAGCAGAGAAACATGTAAGCATCATCAAATTAACATTTTGGAATGGAAATTCCTTGGACTTTTGATGCCGTTTTTCTCAAGTACTTCAGCTCCATATCTCAGACTGAAAGCATAGTGTTTGCTCTTGCTCCTTGCACTCGTTTTATATTTAACATATTCATCCTGGATAGTAAAAAAAGCCTAGATATACAGTATTATATGTGCAAAATATGTTCTTGTTCAGACCAAAAACCAAACTTTCTTTCCTTAGCACATGTATCACATGTTTCAGACATTCATGGCGCATAGCAGAGAAGGTAGTGTAGAACATAATGTTATCAAGGCACGAAAAAACTTGGTTCTTAAAGAAAAGTTCAAAACATGCTCAACTTAATTAGACTCAGAACACAAAAAAAAAATCTCTTACTTTGCAAGACCAAAACGTTTTACATCCTTATACTAATAATAACAAACATTTCGGGCACATAGATAACCATAATAAGCTCCTTAAAGTTCTCTTCCAGGTCAGGGGAAAAAGATTTAGGAATTTATTTGGTTCCAAGCTCATCAACTGCTCCAACACTTCTCCTTGTGTTAAACTCTTTTGTGTTGTTTCTGGTAAGTGTTCTTCTAATAACTTAGACACTGAGACAAGTCTAGTTGGTTTCCAAAGTTCAAAAAAAGTTAATTCATCACAGGTATTACTGATAATAAGTTCAGATTGAAGAGAGAAAAGAGAACACTTATATTTTGTCGCAAATTCTTTCCATACCGTACCATAGATGTTTCTGTTTACACTACAAGAAATATGGGTATTAGTAGCAGTTCACGGTAGCACGAATTCACGAACTGCTACCAAAAACATAAAAATCGGATCACAACTCTACCGTAGCATTAAATACGCGCTAAGAAAGAATTTCATTAAAGGGAAATGGGAAAATCGATTTTGTAACTGAAATATCATATTTTGGAGGCAAAACACTTAGGTAAAATTTTATTTTTCCGCCACTTAAACAAAAATTTTGTTTTTTCTTTCCAAAGAAAAAAAAAAAATCATTCATCCCTCTTCTCTATCTTTCTTCTCCTCCATTAACAGATCAAATTTCTCTCTCTTTAGGTTTTCTATCTTAAACTTCGACAAAACAAAGCCATTTCTCAATCAATTGAAACTCCAAACCCGAGTTACTATTACCTCAATCCCACCCCTGGTATCTCAATCTGAACCACGACTGCTCAAAACCGCGACACTACCTGGTCCCTGCTCGTTCCACGCCGTGATTACTCCGAGTTGTCCCGTCTTCTCCTTCCTCGTAGCTGACTTCATCCCCTCGACGATTCACGCCGTCGTCGTCACTATCCTGCTCAACTGTCAACCGTCGCAATTCTCAGCTAATAGTAATGCCCATCTTGACCTCCAATCGTCATCTGCTATCCCTCTACCGGCATCGTTGGGCTCCAGATCCGGAGAGAGAAAGCTTCGACCCTCTCCAATGGTGGAGTTTTACGTATTTGGAAGACAGGTCCCTCAACTTCTGCTTGTTTCTGATCTTTGTTTCTAGAGAAGCCCGAGTTTGAAGATGGTTTTAACCACGAGTTTAAGCAAATATTTGAGAATTTTAACTTCAGGGAACTTGATTCCTTTTGAGGTAAGACTCTTTTGATTCTTGAAACTGGAAAGTTCTTGTCTTTATAGCTAAAAAGTCAATCTGTTTTGGTAAGCTTGTTGTTTGTGTGCGTTTTGTTCTTACATTATGTATTATTGTATAAATATCACATTGTATGGTATCATTGTGAGATTTAGTTCAATATGGTTTCTCTGCCTTTGATTGTTCTACTAGGTGTTTCCCTTTTTTCAGAGAACAAAGTTATAGATGAATCTCATAGCTTGAATGTTAAGGACAAAGTCACAAAAACCCAGATTTGGGATACTGCTGGTGAAGAAAGGTTTCTTCTCGATCTGTGTACTGTGTTCTTTACTTCTTTGTTGATCCTCAATAACTGAATTGAAAGTTTAAATCTTTTGCTGTAGATTGGTAGAGAACTCTTACATTCATGTGTGTTGTTCTGTATGAAGAGCTTAAGCAAGCTTTAGATCTGTCTCTGTAGGTTTTTGAAATATGAAAATGATATAAATTTTTCATTTTTATTGATTATTTTTACCAATGAGTGCTTAATATATAGTTAGTAGAACAAAATTATGGCTTTGATGTCTCTGTTCCAGTTATGATTTGTGAGTTCTGATCTTTTTGGCATTGCTTTTCATTGTGTTCGTCTCTGTATCTATGGACGTTTGGGATCGTATGTATCTAGGGATGCTCTTTATACTTTGATAATTGTTACAATGCAATGCAAGCTGAGATCCATGTTTCGTTCTTGCTCTCTTTATGATCTTTTATGCAACTTTCATGTGACTATTTCCCAAGTATGAGGGTGATATTAATCTGATATCTAGCGTTGGTGGCTCTCTTGTTGCCTATTTTTCAAGTTTTCTGTTACCAAAATAAGCTTTTGTGAATTCTCTGTGACTTCCACTCTTTTGTTTGTATTGAGAAACTTCATTGCTTCTACATATTGATAAACAATTTGATAGCTTATACCACGTTTGATGGGTTTCTTCTTCTTGCAGAAGAGATATGGCGTTGTTCAAGGCTATATAAAGAGAGACACAATGATGTTGTTTTCATTGTTGGTGGAGCTCTTAGTTTAGATCAGTCCTTGTCAAATGGCCTGAATGACAAATTCTTTTTGTTTCTTATGGTCTTGTTTTCTTTGTGTTCTTGAAGGGTATTGTAAGAAATGGATAACGTCAGTTGATTGTCTGCTGATGAGGTTGCCTAAACTTGGTCATTCGTAGATCTCGCTGTCAACNCTGCTTGTTACACAAAGCTAGGAGCATTGCCAGAGGGATTGAAAGATGCTGAGAAATGTGTGTCTTTGATTGATTCATGTGTTTGGAGTGATTATTTAAACGATTTAGCTCGTTTACTTGATGAGCTAATAATTAATCTACTTGTGTTTTATTAGTATATATAGATTCCAAATCAAATTCCATATATATATATATATATTTCTTTTTCAACAATCAAATTCCATATATAAACTCCAAATACTTGTGTTTTATGAGATAAAGAAAATTTAACACTAATGATAAATTTGATAAACACAAAAATAATATTTTTTTACTTAATGTTCTAAACCCTAAACATGCCCTAAACCCTAAATACAAACTTTAACATTTATATTTTTAAACTGAAATTCATAAATATAAACCTCTAAATTTTATCTTTTAACTCCAGACTTTGTTATTAAACATTAAAGCCATTGTTTACATAAATATAAATTAAACACACAATCTGTAATTTTCAATTAAAAATACAAAATAAATATAAAAAATAGTTAATAAGTATATAAATATAAATTCTATCAAATTCTTACATAAGTTAATTTTCAAATTTAAAATCTTAACCTCATACTTTACATATCTAAACTCTAAACCTATAATCTAAACTTTATATCAGACTTCAAACCCTTCAAACCCTAACACTAGTGTTGTGATATATGGTGTGTATATATATCATAATATCATATATACATATATCATAACTCAAATTACATACAAAATAATAATCTTAGCTTTCAAATATATTTTAAAACTTAAACCATATACTTAATTTTAAATCTTTAACTCTAAACCATAAACCACAAATCTCATATCAAACTATATCATAAAACAATAGAATTTTAATTTTAACTATTTTAATTAATCACACAATATTATAAAATTTAGATTTCAAATTTAAATTATAATATCAGATTATTTATAGTTTTAGATAGTTTTTATAATAACTACAATAAATAAATAAGAAGACAATTTGTCTTGTTTTTATTGAGCAGTTGATCAAATTAGATCAAAAGTCCACAATAAATCTTCTATCAATCCTCCTCCTTTGTTCCTATTGGCTAGGCGCGGATCACAATTTTTCACCGTTAGATGGTATCTAATCTAACGTCTGAGATTAATTGCTTTTTTCATTTTTTTAAACCTAAAATTTAATCGCTGGTGAAGCTCCTCACCTCTTCTTCTTCTCTCTTTCTTCCTTTTCTTTTTTCTCTGTCTCTCTCTTTTCTTCTCAGATCTCTTTTTTTTTTTTGAGATCTATCTTAACCTCACTCACACACGATTCATCTCACATACATCTCTCTGTCTCACTCTCCTAATCTCTCTGTCTCACATACGACACATCTCCAACCATCTTCCGAAAGGCAGAGGAGAAGCGATGTTAAAGGCACGACAGATTCGTCGCTGGTCAAACTCTGCGTTGGCTTCACCTCCACATCACCACCGCAGGTCAACTCACTCCACCTTCCTCTTATCTGCTCTCTTCTTCTCGTCATGTTATATATTATGATTGACTTTTGTTTTGTTTACAGATTTATTAAGGAGCAAGGGAAGGAGAAGCAGTGGTGTTACATGGCGGCATATCCGGTCAAGCGTGGTGCAGCGGTGGTTCAAGCCGGTGATGAGGTGGTGGTCGTGCGGTGGAGATGCGAGTATCATGGTCGGCGGATACTGAAGAAGAATGTAGTTTAGTGGCTGTATTAGGTTTAGTTAGGGTTATTAGTTAACCAATATGTAATTGTAAACCAATGTAATTGTAAACCAAAATTCAATTTATAAAGCACAAATTTATTTATGTTCAAAAAAAAAATACAAATTTATTATTTTTTATCAACGAAACGTTTTATTTATAAATTAGACCAGATTAATAATAATAATAATAATAATAAGAAGAAGAAATTTTAATTTTTTTCTGCAAACGATGTATTAATTTTAATATCCATAGCATTGAAAATATGTCTTTATAGATTATGTTATAGCTAAATGAAAACGCCATAGAAAATAATATAGTAGCCAAAATAAAGTAAAACAATTTAATATAGTAATAGATAAACGCTATAATATCTACTTTTTATAGCATACGAAAAAAAGCAATGATAAAAGAGAGATCTACCATAGCTGCGGCTGTCACGGCGTTCTTCGAAACGCTACGAAGATAGCGTTTTTCGGGTGCTATCAATACCAATATTTCTTGTAGTGTTACTTCTCTTGGATAACCTGATCCTGCTTGCTACAACTTCTTGGATCATCAATTCCTGAGGAAAGTCTTGGGGTTGGGTTTCTTTTCTGTTTTTTCTCAAACTTGATCCCTGGTTCACTATCTTATTCAAGTAATCATAGAATTGTTGGTTACTGATTTCTTCATGAGTTCTTCTAGAGTATTGTGAATTCTTTTGTCCCTCACGACTATAGTAGGTCTTTTGCTCTGCTCTGGATATCCTAACACATTTCGTTCTCCTCCCATTAGGCGTATCCGGTGGCCTTTCAGATAGTTTCTTTTCCTCCACATAACCAAATTTATAAAAAGCATACGAATCTCTTTTTTCTCATTGATTTTTCTCTCGACGGCTGTATTTCTTGTAGAGTTAACTGGTTATAGTCTAAGTCCTTCTCAGGAAATATCCCACTGTCTGATCCATACATCTTGCTTCCTGAGAACATTTAAACAAAAGAATTCTCTTGCTCTCAAGGTTTAGGTGTTTTCACTAAAATTTTATAACAGTTCAACAACAAATAAAGACCAAACCAAATCACAGAGCAAACCCCCCCCCCCCCGCCCCCAAAAAAAAAAAGAAAAGAAAGGTAGGTGAGAGATTGACCAAACCAAGCTTTTCTTTTCTAGGATGATTGAACAAACGATATCTGATTTCTATTGGATGATTTCTTTTGATTTTTTTTTTAACTTTAGAATGTCTCAACCTAGCTACAAGAGATAAATATTTCTGAAAAAACTAACAAGAAAACATATATGAATTAAGAAAACCCTAAAAACAAAGATTTTTGAAGGAAACCCCTAAAAATCAGAAGTCCTTAAGCTGTTCTGATACCACTTAAAGAATCCTTGATCAGGATGAGTCCCTTTATGCTCTTGAAGGTCAATTGTTTGGATAAATTATGCAAGCTACTAACACTGTTCCAGAAGGTAAAAGGGTGATCGATGGTTTGAGATGATCTTCAATGTAGGATCTATGGAATGATCAAACACTTGCTTAGTGTCTAGGATCGTTAGAGGCATCCCCATGTTGATGATCTTAGACGAGTTGTTTACGATGGTTTTTCTCCTAGGCAGTCGATGTTCAAAGATGAAAAAATAGTTCACAGTTTTAAGAGATAGTTTTTGATAAAAATGTAAATGAATATTGTCTAGAAACATACAAGGAGTTTTATTGGAATAAATACTAGTCAAAACCCACTTACAAGTTACAAGTGTAGAAAACTAGGAATTGACTTAAACTAAAAAGAAAGAATTACACTAAGAGTCACTTTTCTAGTTTAGTATTACACAATAGATCATATCTCCTATATATTAATTGAGGAACATTTGAAAAGATGTAACCTCAATTTTGTATTAATTAAAAGAGGCTCCAATGCATAGGTGTCATTCAATTAGGTAGTCAATTAGATTCAATTGAAAAATAAGTAAATCCACAATGGATTTTTATAGGTTGCTAGATACATTAGTTAGTCAAACTATATGATATAGTGATATAATATGCTATTTTCTTTCCATAAATAAAACATACGGAATTACCATAAATGACTAATATATATATCATACTTAATGATTGTTCCCTAAAATAGAATTACTATTTTATTTTATTTCCATATATAAAACCTACAGAATTACCATAAATGACTAATATATATATATGACACTTAATGATTCTAATAATAAATATTTGATAACAGTTTATATATCCTCCATCATTTTTCTTTAATTTTATATTATTAAAATAAATTAAACAATCAAATTAGCTATAAAATTAAACTTTAGATTTTTTCGTATAGGTTATATTTTGAATTTTAAGAAACGAGAATA
>CAKOAT010127265.1:55226-84018 GCA_932364175.1 Eruca vesicaria subsp. sativa | reverse complement strand
TTAATTTATATATTTCATACTAATCTTTATATTGATGATTTATTTAAAAACTTCCCAAAAATTATTTTTATACATTTTTAAAATTAAATTATAAGATCAAATGACGATGTAGACTGTAGAATACGTCTACAAAGTAGACTTCTAAGAAGGTCTACAAATGTGTAGACTTCTCTCTATTATGTGTAGACTTGCAAAGGACGGAACCGTAAAATAACTGTCTGTTTTTTTGTTTGGTCACAAGGGTTAAGTAGTAACTTCATAACCCCTTTAGGTTGGTTTTGCATTTGACTCAATAAGGGGTACACCTTTAGGGTTGAAATGAAATTTTAGGTTGGTTTTGGCAAATCCCCCTATTAACAATCGATAATATGGTTATTTTTGGTATATACCATACAAACCGAATGGATGTGATTTTATAAAAACCATAGAATTTGGATATGGTTTGATTTATAATCGATTAAACTGAAACATGTAAATATGTATATATTTATAACGACGCATGAATATCTATTTGTTACATGAATATAATTATAATTTGTAAATAGCTAACAATTTATTACAACTAAGACTTCTTATTTTGATCTTTTGTTTTTTTAACAGTAACTAAATTGAAGTAAAGATTATAAATTTGATGGACAACAATTAGTTGAAATTCTTTACAACCTTTTTTTTATCTTTAGACAAACAGAGTTGTGTTCAATCGAAGACATATTGGTTTGATGAACACTAAATATGGAAGAATATAAAAACTTTTCTTTCATGCTTCTGTTTTGTTTTTTATTTTTATTTTCAAAATTTAGTGTTTTGATATTAATTCTAGATTTGATCATTTTATTAGATGATAGAAGTCTTTTTTTGTTTTTTATTATTTTATTTAAATATATAATATTTTTTAATAAATGACTCTGTGACAATATGACTCTAAATATGATCATATTATATATTTGTATAATATATAATATGATCTCAAACTAAATAATTATGTTTTTTGGTATAAAATTGAATAAACTAAAAACCAATGGTATATAAACCAAATCAAACTGAAGTACATATAGATTTAGAATAGTAGTTATATTTTAATGATCGAAATACCAAAAAATCGAGCCGAACCGAAACCCGATATCCGGATTGAACACCTCTAATCCGAATGAAACCGAACTATTGTTTCATTTTTAAAAACATAATAAAAATAATAGCTTCATCCCGCGCAAGGCGCGNAATCAAACTGAAGTACATATAGATTTAGAATAGTAGTTATATTTTAATGATCGAAATACCAAAAAATCGAGCCGAACCGAAACCCGATATCCGGATTGAACACCTCTAATCCGAATGAAACCGAACTATTGTTTCATTTTTAAAAACATAATAAAAATAATAGCTTCATCCCGCGCAAGGCGCGGGTCTTATCCTAGTTGTGCTACTAAAGCACTTATGTTGTACTTTTGCACATACATAAGAGAATGAAATTCCAAATCTACCATTTTTTTTTCTAACAATTAAATTGACATTAAATTATTAAAAGAGTTTTTTTTATTAAAATCATAATTGTACAAAAACAATTTCATCATATTTATTAAATCCTACGATCAGTATTGAATCAAAACTAATGAAGAGATCTACCAACTTCATCTCTATCCACATTTATCATCCATTTTTTGAATATATTTATCTCATCTAATTTCATCGTGATGATGGTGGTGTTTCTTCCGATCCTTCTTGTTGTTACACTGGTTACCCACTACCATCTTGACCTCCGTCTCTGTGGTAAAAAATGCAGAGGAAACCACCACCGGTGAAAAAGAACCATTTTCCACCAGAGAAAAAGAAAGATAAGACAGAGCTTTATTCCTTGAGCCGAGAAACCGGTTGCTCAAACGAGAAAACCTTATCATGACTATGCCTATACGCAACGTCATTCAGATTTTCCAGATGAGTTTATGTCACTTTGCCACCACCGCCACATAGTATAGGGTTTGTCAGTTGAGTATTCAATTTTACTAAAATTTAAACTTCTAACATTTTTACAAATATTCCCAAGTTGATGTTTTGGCCCTCGTAAGAATCTGGTGGAATTCTGATCTGTTTACAAATATTTCTCAAGTCATTAAGCATCTTTTAAAAAATTTATCAAATCATAAAGCATACTGTTTCTTGCAATTTTGAAGTCATTTTTGTTTGGGATACTCTGATCGAAGTGTTTTTCACTTGGAAAGGTCGTCTCTTTTTAGGTAAAAAGTTGTATTGAGTGGATTCGATGCATTATTAGAGCCACACAAATTTCTAATGTCACAGTTTTGGATTTTCATTAACCAGCTTGAAGAAGATGCCGAAGAAATGGTATATATATTCCTCTTTTTCTTCATATGTTGTGTTCTTTATGAGTATATTCTTAACTTGTATTCTTGGAAATCTTTAACGACAGCGTAACAGACCGCCAGGATTGAGAGTCTTTAACGACGGCATAACAGGCTGCTAAAGAAGTAATGGTTTAGTCTCTACCTATGGTAGCCTTTTTTCATATTTCTTTGGCTTTGCTTTAGTAGATTTTGAGAATATGATCTGTTCTTGGGTTAAATTGAGTTTGAGGATATTTGTAAGAAGTGGATTTTTGTAATCGGTGAACATATATATTTTTACAAACCAATGTACACATGTACAGTCAAAGGTTGTACACGTCAATGGCCAAATATAAGGCTACATGTAAATGTCATCCATTATATACGTAAAACATTTGAACATATTCAATGTGTGTAGAAGATTAATAAATGCTAATACCTATTGAAACGCCTTTATTTGTACATAGGTTTTCAGTGTCCCATCTTTCACTCTATTGTACACTAAAACATATATGTGTACATGTGGATACCGAGAACTATGTGTATATGTGGATACTATTTTGCAGTAGTATACATGTACACTGCAACAATATACATGAAAAACACCAACACTATTTTGCAGTAGAGATGTTGTCGGTGTTTGTTGTCAACGCGCCACCGCCCTCAGAACCCAACAAACACCATCTTCCAATACACTTTCTTCTTTCCTCTCATTGATATCCTCTGTGTCTTTACTCTTCTTTACTCTCACACTCTTCTCTGTCACCAAATCATCATCTCTCCCTTCATTATTCTCTGTCACCAAATCTTCATCTTCAATCAACTACGGCGACTCTTCATCCTCTTCGTCTTTTACTATGATGTTTTTCTCAGCTGTCAATTACTCTTTCACATCTGCAATTTTTATGGATTTTTTTGTTTCGTCGTTGGAGTTACCTTGATTTATAACATCACTGTATTTTTATATGATTTAAAGATAAGATATCAATAAAGTGAATTTTTTTTTGTGTGGTTCAGATTAAAACAATAAATCCATGTGACAGAGAAAAAAAGAGGAGAGATAACAAGATGGTTTGTTTGCTACTTTGCTTTAGGGGTTATAGTGTCTTTCACTACCCAAAAAGTATTCTAGTAGTAGAAACTGATTTAAAGTGTGATAAAAATTTAGAAAGTGACATAAAGTGTATACTAGTGTTAGGGTCCCGTACTAACGTACGGGAAAAGAATCTTAATTTCGTATAGTTTTATCACTTTTCTTGGATGTCAAGAGATATTGAAGAATGTTAATTTGTATTTGCATAAAATTATAAATTAGGGATAATATATTGAAAAAAACATAATAATTACCTGAATCGCTTCCCAGCAGCACCACCGATCCGTCATCTTCATGTTCCTTAATGGCAACATAACCTATTTTTCTTTTATCCCATGACTATAAATCTTTAATAAACTAAAAAGGGTTTTTTGCCAAAACTAACCCACAATTTGGTTTTAACCCCAATACTAGACCCCAACTTGAATCAAATGAAAATCTAACCGAAAAGGACTATGAAATTACAGTATAGTGCTCTGTGACCAAACAAAAAAACAGAAGACATTTTTACGAATATAACCCCAGTAAGTTGTCTGGGTCGGGCTGAGTTACTTTTCAGTCGTCTGGACGACTGAAATGTTAGTTGTCTGGACGATTGAATCTTAAAAATAATTTATAAATTCTGTAAAAAAATATTTTGATGAGTGAAAAATTAAAAACATGTAATTATAAACATTTATAAGTGATATAAATTATGAAATGATAAAGTTGATTTGTTTTCAGCATAGATGAGTGGAAGTAGTGAATCATGATATTCTTTGGTTTAAAGGTTTGGCAAACATATGTTGTAGTATGTATGTAATCTTAGGGTTAGATTTTGAAAAGCTGAAATGTTTTTTTGAAAAAATTAATTTGACCTCTATGTGTTTATTTATGTGTATAGTAAACATTTTTCAAGTTTAATTTGATGTTTCGAAGTGTTTAATTAGAGAATAAAGTTTAGGGGTTATGTTTAGGGATTAGACGACTGAAATTTCATTCGTCTGCTTTAAATTATTTCCCAGACGACTAAAATTTCAGTCGTCTGCTTTAAATTATTTCCCAGACGACTGAAATTTTAGTCGTCGGTATTATTTCCCACACGACTGAAATTTCAGTCGTCTGCTTTAAATTATTTTTCAGACGACTGAAATTTCAGTCGTCTAATTGTACCGAACCGTTAATTTTAACATTTTACGTTTTAACCTAACCAAATTTTTACCGGACATATAAAAGTTATTTTTTTCACTTTTTCACAATTTTCCGAAACCCTAGAGCTGTTTCTCTCCAAGGACGATTGTAAAGGCGATTTCGACGAATCTCTCTGATTTCGACGAATCTCTCCGTTTTCGCCGGTAATCTCTCAGATTTCGACGAATCTCGTTTTTCTTTTATGCCTTAGAGTATTTTTGTAGTTTAAACTGACCATCCGCTTCCTTTTTCAGATCTGTAATCTCGTAGCCCTTTCCTCCGCCGCCGGTATGTTATATCTTATGTTTTAAGGCGTTTAGCCGCCGGAAAACCCTAAAAATTGTAGTCTTGACTCTTCTTCCCTTCGATATGCAGATCTATAACCGCTATGGACCACATCTTCTCCGACTAAATCTTCTCCGACTGTAAGTCGTCATAGTAGTCTTCTCACTTCCTGGAAGTCGTCTGAGTAGTCTTCTCACTTCTTGGAAGCCTTCTACAAAGTCTTACTCTCTGGATGAATTACATGTAAGTCTTCTACATAGTCTTACTCTCTGGACGACTTACATGTCAGTCGTCCAGAGAGTAAGACTTCGTAGAAGGCTTCCTGGAAGTCGTCTGCTAGTCTTCTATAGTATTTAGAATAGTGCGCTACCTTTGTGGTTGAGATGGTTGTTTGTGATTGTTTGCAGGCCTTAAAATGGATATATCAGAACTGCCGCCGAGGTTGTTTACATTAGGAGAAGAGCCCCCTGCACTGAGGAGCATTTCGTATCATTCTGATGACAAGAAGTTGTTTCAANCTTAAAATGGATATATCAGAACTGCCGCCGAGGTTGTTTACATTAGGAGAAGAGCCCCCTGCACTGAGGAGCATTTCGTATCATTCTGATGACAAGAAGTTGTTTCAAGCTCTATCTGATAATCTCAGACCTGAGGAATATGAGGATCTGAAAGCGTCAAAGTTGGGAATATTCATCAAGTTCAAGGAGCTTGGCTTTGGTTAGACTTCAAGGCTTGTACATTTTATTCTCTCCTTCCAGCTGGACATCAAGAAGAAGTTTGAGCTCTGGACTCTTGCCGGACCATAACCTTTGAGGTTTTCAGTTCTAGAGTTTGAAAACCTCACAGGTCTGAACTGCGACTACATCCTGAATTTGGAAAATCCAAGGTGTGAGATTTCTCAGGAGATGACTGCTTTCTGGGAGAAGATGGGTGTTGATCTCCCTGCTGGGCCAAGCATTGAACAGTTAAGAACAGCATTTACCAAGTGTGACGGGTGGTCTCGGGATGATCGAATGCGGCTGGGATACCTTGCCATCTACGCATGATACATTGAAGCCAGAAAGTTCTCTTCTCCTACACGGGCTAGTCTTGCAAGGCTAGTCATGGACTTGGAAAGATTTGAGAATTACCCATTGGGAAGAGTGGCGTTCAAGGTTCTAATGGATTCTTTGAAGGCAAAAGACTTGACGCAAACAGGTTACACCGTTGATGGGTTTGTACAGGCTCTCCAGGTGTGGGCGTACGAAGCTATGCCAGAATTGGGTGCCAATTATGGCTCTCCTGTGTCAAGCAGACCGTCTCTACCATTGCTTGCTTACAAGGGTGGCCAAGGACAACGCAGATGTTTCAAGGACGCCATCAGCAGACAGGTACTTAACTTCACTCCCGGACGACTTTCAGACGACTTAAAGTTAAGTCGTCTGAAAGTCGTCCAGAAAAAAAGACTTCACAGACGACTTAAAGTTAAGTCGTCCAACAATAACTCCCGGACGACTTTCAGACGACTTAACTTTAAGTCGTCCATCCTAATCCGTCAAACACCTAAGTTTATATGTTTTATTTACTGCAGAGAGACGTGAACAACTTTGTTCGAAAGGACCTTGAAGACACGTTTCCAAAATGGGACGGAGACAGAGATGACCCTACCGCGGACAACATAATTAAAGCCATGTTTGTTCCTGGATGGAAGTGGACCATGGACTGCTGGCAAGTCACTGGTACTCAGAAGATTGGTGTGAAGCTTGAGAGTGGTGTGAAGATTGAGAGTGGTGTGAAGGAGGAGAGTAGTGTGAAGGAGGAGAGTAGCAGACCTTGGAAGAAAGCTCGTAAAGAGTCGCATGTTGAAGCTGAGGCGACTGCAGAGGGTAGTCAATTGTCTTTTACGAAAAAGCATCTTCAAAAAGCCTTGAAGGACATATCTGATGCCATGAAGGATGGGTTTGATAGGTGCCTTAGGGAGATACAGTTGGTGGGGTCTAGGGTGGGAGCTTTGGAGAAGAAGGTGGGAGATCTGGAGAAGATGGTGGGTAGTACTTCAGCAAATCCAGAAAAACCCAGGGTTAGTACCAGAATCACTATGCAACGTGTTAAGAAGAGGACAAAATAGGCTTGTGTGTAGAGTTTTTAACCATTGTATCCTTTGCTTCGGAACCTTTGTGGTTTGTTTCAAATGTGCATGGATTTTTAAAAATGTGTGAATTTCCTTTGTGACTTTGTTTCTTGTGTGCTTTTTTTAAACACATTTTGTATATCGACATTGCAGAGTGAAAGTGTGAATGGGGCGAAAGAAAAGAGTCATACTCCCTCGAAAGAGCTGGTGGTGAAGGAAAATGTAGAGGACCCGAGTGGTGAAGCTAGTCTTCTCGTTTTGGACAAACAAGTACCCACTGCTGAAGATTTAGAGCAAGCGGAAGCTAGGAGGCAGACAAAGAAGGAAGCATACAAGGTGAAACTCCGTGCAAAAAGTGAGCGAGATCGGAAACTTGCTCCTACTCAACAAACTCCTTTCAAGGGATACAGCACTGTCAAACAGATCATTCCAAACAAAATTGTTGGCAAAGGTTATGATCCTTTTGCTGAAGTTGACAAGAAGAAGTCGGATGAACTCACTACATGGCTCCAAACTGATCCGTAAGTCGCTTTAATATCCTATAAACTGCCTCTGGAAAAAAATGATTGATTATTTTTGTGTTTCAGGGCATATAAACGGCCTCTAGACAAAAAACCGCGAAAATGTCCAAATCGTTTTTATCATGTCATCCGAACCCCCTTAGAATGGTTCACCGACCATGTAAGTCTTCTATTTTCTTACTTATAAGTAACTCCAACTAAGACTTCACCGACGACTTTCAGACGACTTAACTTTAAGTCGTCTGTGAAGTCTTTTTTCTGGACGACTTAGACTGATTAGAATGGTTCATTGACCATGTAAGTCTTCTATTTTCTTACTTATAAGTAACTCCAACTAAGTCGTCTGGAAGTCGTCTGAAAGTCGTCTTTGAAGTCTTTTTCTAGACGACTTTCAGACGACTTAACTTTAAGTCGTCTGTGAAGTCTTTTTCTGGACGACTTTCAGACGACTTAACTTTAAGTCGTCTGTGAAGTCTTCTTTCTGGACGACTTTCAGATGACTTAACTTTAAGTCGTCTGTGAAGTCTTTTTCTGGACGACTTTCAGACGACTTAACTTTAAGTCGTCTGTGAAGTCTTCTTTCTGGACGACTTGCAGACGACTTAACTTTAAGTCGTCTGTGAAGTCTTCTTTCTGGACAACTTTCAGACGACTTAACTTTAAGTCGTCTGTGAAGTATTTTTCTCT
Source organism: Eruca vesicaria subsp. sativa (assembly GCA_932364175.1). NCBI lineage: Eukaryota > Viridiplantae > Streptophyta > Magnoliopsida > Brassicales > Brassicaceae > Eruca > Eruca vesicaria. The sequence continues at coordinate 75,813 of CAKOAT010127265.1, read as the reverse complement.
GAACGACTTTCAGACGACTTAACTTTATGCTTTTATCTGACTTGTATTGTTTTATTTGCAGCAAATGGATGCTTTTATCAATTTACTGAGGCAACGGTACCAAGACCATCCAGATTGGTTCAGGAGCTCGAGAATGTGCTTTCTTAATCATGTGTTCGCTCGGCAGTGGAGGGCGGAGTACCATGAATTTAAGAACGACATCGGAGATGTCAACGGTTTAGCAAGAAAACTCCCTGGTGGGGCGTGGAATTATCATTCAGGCGAGGTACCTTCTTTTTGCCAATCTATGAAGGTTTGGGGGGCGGATGTGGATGATATTTATGCACCTGTGAACTTCAATGACACCTATTGGATTGCTATATGGATATCAATCCCTAATAGGCACATTGTCGTCTGGGACAGCATTATCAGGCATATTTCACCCGTTGAACTCAATGAGGTAATGAAGCATTTTATTTACATGGTCCCTTATCTGCTATGTGAGTGCTCTGTGACTGACGAACAAAAGACACGATACACATTGGAGCCATACACCTATCACAGACTATCAACTGGAGTACCTCAGTACCGAAGTGGTGATTGTGGCCCCTTCGCTCTGAAGTACATTGAGTGTCATGCTCTTGGGATGGAGTTTCCCAAAGCGCTTTGTTCTAGAAACGGGAAGTTTATCAGGGAGAAGATGGCGGTGGATATATATGAAGAGCTGAATTTGATCCATGAATGGGAAAACAAAGACAATGATAAGAACTTGGGAACGTATGACGAAAGAAAAGGTTGATGCTTTTGTGTACTATTGTCTTTGTACTTGAATCTTTTGTGTACTGTTGTATTTGAACTTAAACCTAGGATGAATCTTTTGTGACTTGTGTTTCGGATGATAATGTAAAGTAATGTTTGACTTGTGTTTTCGGATGATAATCAAAAATTTTGTGTACTAAGGTCTTCTGGACGACTGAAAGTAAGGTCGTCTGGACATAAATAACATCCATCTTCGTGTAAAGATATAAATAAAAACATAAATAAAGACATAAATAAGGACATAAATAACATCCAACTAAGTCGTCTGTGAAGTCTTTTTTCTGGACGACTTTCAGATGACTTAACTTTAAGTCGTCTGTGAAGTCTTTTTTCTGGACGACTGAATCGAAGGTCGTCTGGACGACTGAATCGAAGGTCGTCTGGACGACTGAAAAAAAGGTCGTCTAAAGACATAAATAAAGACATAAATAACATCCAGAGAGTACTAAAGACATAAATAAGGACATAAATAAGGACATAAATAACATCCATCTTCGTCTAACGACATAAATAAAAACATAAATAAAGACACAAATAAGGACATAAATAAAATCCAACTAAGTCGTCTGAAAGTCGTCTGTGAAGTTTTTTTTCTGGACGACTTTCAGACGACTTAACTTTAAGTCGTCTGTGAAGTCTTTTTTCTGGACGACTGAATTGAAGGTCATCTGGACGACTTACTCTAAGGCTATTCAACCGGGTTCTTACATTGTGGATGCTTATGGCCCATTTCTTTGCATCCTGAGCACCTATAAACCCTGTGTTGCTTCTGGGGTTTGTGTCCTCTCATCCTGGATAGCTCCAACCATGATTGCCATCTTGATTTCTTCTGTCTCCCTGGACCACGCTTTATTTCTGGAGGAAAGCATGTGCGTGCCTCAATTTGTTGTCCAACACAAGGATATATATTCTCTGAATATCCTTCAAACAAAGTATGCTTTGAATATACCGGAGATACAAGTGTGGAGATATGCGAACCAGCTGCTGTTCCAGCTGCTATAGCATGACAACAAGGGATTTTCTCAACTTGATAGACACCACAATCACACTTGGAAAGCTTTAGATCAACATTGCAGTCTCTATGGCCACCTTTCACAAAGAACTTCCATCCATCAATTTGTTGGACTCTCAGAGTATCTGCGATCTCCTCGCGAACAACAAACAAGTGTTCAACACCTCGACTATGTTGAGTTGTAAGACTCAACGCATCTCCTCTCTTTTTCCAATACCATCTTCCTAGCTTCTCCCTTATGAACTCCAACAGGAACTGAATAGGAAATCCTCTTGCTCGCTTCAGTGCGAAATTAATTGATTCAGCGATATTGCTCGTTTTTAAGTTGTACCTGTCTCCGTGAAAATGAACCCTTGACCATAGGCTCACATCGGCATCCACCAGATACTCATGAAGATCCGGATTTGCACTATGTATCTCAGCCATGTACCGATCAAAGTCATAAAGTGTATGAGCATAAGCAGCACCTTTCACCAAGTACAAAAGATGCTTCCCTTTATACTTTTTGACAATATTCTCTTGAAGGTGATANTCACCAAGTACAAAAGATGCTTCCCTTTATACTTTTTGACAATATTCTCTTGAAGGTGATAATAGCATATTCCTCGTGTTGCCCAAGGAAACACCTTCTCACATGCACTTATAATGCTTGTGTGCCTGTCAGAGACTATCACCAGAGGATGCTCAGCAGATACACAACTCGCCAAATTTGTGAAAAACCATTCCCAAGACTCATCATTTTCAGAATCTACGATCCCAAAAGCCAATGGATAAATCTGAAAATTACCGTCTTGTGCGGCTGTAACCAACATAGTACCCTCATACTTTCCACTTAGGTGAGTCACATCCACCACAATGACCCTTCTCTGATACTTAAAACCTCTGATAGAAGCTCCAAAAGCGAGAAAAAGATACTTAAATCTTTTATGAGAGTCATATTCTATAGCAGAGAAAAAACCCGGATTTGTTGCCTTGATTTGCTCCAAATATGAAGGAAGTCGCTCATACCCATCTTCCGCGGATCCTCTCACCAATTCTTGCGCATATAACAATGCTCTGTATGAAGTGGTGTAATCAAGTGTCATGCAAAACATGTTCTTCATTACATCTTTGATATGCTGCGGATTCAACCCATCAAAGATTCCAACACGATCTATGAAGAGTCGACCAATGTACTTCGGAGTAGAGTGTTTCCGCCCAGTGATTCTGTCTCCGGTGGAACATGTATGAGTTTTGAAATACTTGGTTACCCAAAATGTCTTAGTCCCATGTTTCACACTTGCTCTGATCTTCCATTGACAACCACTAACCCGACATGTTGCCACAAAGAGAGTTTTTGTTGAATTGTAAACTCTGAAGGAGAACCTGCGCCTCACCGCGCTCAACTGCAACTCTGAAAGCAGTGCATCCTTGCTAGTAAAACTCTGGTTTACATAGATTCTTTCTGCAGATGATCCTTTTCCCTCACAGCCATATGCCTCTCCGTTATCTTCAAAACAAATTTCACCATCTTCTTCCTCATCCTCGTCTTTAACCTTTCCAAATTGACTGTAATCCTCAGGATCATAAAAATCTTCAGCGACAACAGGGATGTCATCATCCTCCTCCCTATCATGATCCTCAGCTACATCCCCCTCCTGATCTTCATTCCCCACATCAGCTTCATCAGCTGCATCCTCATCTTCATCCCTTTCCTCTGAAACCGTTCTCATCTTGCAAAAGCTTGATACACAAAGACGTACTTCTTGCATTTTGGTTATCTCGAGCAAGTTTCGAACTTGTCTATCACTTGTAACATGAATAGGAGGAAGGTCTGGAGCTGGTAATGAGTAGCTAATCTCCACAGTGACTGTGCTCATGTCCAGGTTATAATCTTCTTGNACTTGTCTATCACTTGTAACATGAATAGGAGGAAGGTCTGGAGCTGGTAATGAGTAGCTAATCTCCACAGTGACTGTGCTCATGTCCAGGTTATAATCTTCTTGAGCCATTGCCACAAGTTCAGCATGTGTTGAATCTTCATTCAATAAAAACAATCTTGCTCCTTTGAAACGATCAACCAAAAAATTCCAACAACCATTCTCCATACACTGCACGTAACTGATGCGTCATCTGAGATAGTAAAAATAAAACACATTAGCAAACATAGAAGAAAGAAAACGAAAGTTTATTAGAGATCGAAGCAGGCGACTAAAATGTAAGTCGTCCAGACGACTAAACATTCAGTCGTCTGGTCAACGCAGAGGTTATTTTTGCAATTGACTTTGAAATCAGTTAGTTGGGACGACTGAAATATCAGTCGTCTGGGTATGTTTGATAAAAAAATCCAGACGACTGAAATTTCAGTCGTCGAAGGTTAGTTTTGCATTTGACTAGAATATTTCAGAAGTTTGACTTTTTAGGACGACTTACATTTCAGTCATCTGCGAAAAAATGAAATATCAATATTTTATTGAAATTGGACGACTTACATTTCAGTCGTCTTAGGTTAGTTTTGCAATTGCGAAAACAAACTTCAATATTTAAAAAAAATCTAGACGACTGAAATTTCAGTCGTCCCTGGGACGACTTACAATTCAGTCGTCTAGGATTTACGAGGTTTGACCAGAATCTCGGAATAAAATCCTGGACGACTGAATTGTAAGTCGTCTGGCGAACGACTGAATTGTAAGTCGTCTTGAAAGTTAAAGTTTTTTCGCAATTGCAAAACTAACCTATTGTAAGTCGTGCGTTCCAATAAAATATTGATATTTCAGTTTTTTCGCAGACGACTGAAATTTCAGTCGTCCTAGAAAGTCAAAATTCTGAAATTTTCTAGTCAAATGCAAAACTAACTTACGACGACTGAAATATCAATCGTCTAGATTCTTAAGATATTTTTTTGTAGCCAAAATAAAGTAGACGACTGAAATTTCAGTCGTCTCTGGAAACAAATTGCAAAGTCAATTGCAAAAATAACTTCCGTGTTGACTGGACGAAAGCAGACGACTGAAATTTCAGTCTTCTGGACGAACAGATCGCAAAAAAAAAACTCGATTTCATACCTTCAATTGGTGAGAGCACTTTCTTTGACTATATGAATCCTAGAAAATGTAGAATCAAGCACTCAGGATCTCAAACGAAGGTAATCCACCTTGAATCTTTAATTTCTTTGACTATATGAACCCTAAAAAATGTAGAATCAAAATCTTGGGTTTTTTTAGCTCATTGTGGAGAGAAAGTGAGAGATATGTGTTGTAATGTGTTGTTTAGTTCATGAGAATAAAGAAAGAAGAAGGGTAAATGAAATTTGGAGGCATTAAGAGCTTCAAAATTGGTTGTTCATGGTTGTTGGAGTATTGATGACAATGGCAATCTTGTAATTACTTGAAGATGATGAGGGTGAGAGAGTAAATATGTCATTTTCGAAAAAAAAACAAATTGATGGCATTTTCTTGAATTATATGAACTTGTGGGGTGAATTGGGCAAAATAAAGTTCCAAAAAAAAGGAGGTTAGTTTTGTGGTTGACTTCAAGTTTCAGGTCAATTCTGCAAAAAGCCTAACTAAAAAACCAATAACAATACAACTAAAGAAAAGTGGTAAAACAATGATGTTAGTACTTTTACACATGGTCTCATTTCTTAACTCTATTTCTGCAACCTTGTTTTTCTTTCGTCTTTCTGTGATTAATCCGTAAACAACTTCAAGCTGGATCATACAACAAAAACAGGATAAGTATATTAACTAAGAAGAAGAGAAAACTGAATTTGAATTAAACGTAGTCACAAGTCTATATTAATTTTTGTTGCACTCATAACCCAGGAAAATGACGAAGAGATGAATCATTAGGAAGAAGAGAAAGAAAACTTAAATATAAACGATAACATGGTTTGAAAGTATGCCATGACATTAAGAACCTACGGTTTCAAGAAATAATAGATCGTGGAGGTTGTTGGTTACAAAAAAATATATCTATAATTTTAAAATGAGTATTTTCCAAAAAGGTAAAAAAAATATCCCTTTATTTTTGGGAAAGAAATTTTTTTTTAATTAATTATTTTTAATATTTTCCAAGTGTCGCAATCTGATTCGTCAAGTGACTTGCGCTTTAGTATATAAAAGATTACTCAACTAAACTACGCCGTTTGTAGAACCGAGATGTTGAATACATACCCAATCTGCGGGGTTTTGGTGTCGGATTTTTTGAGTTTTGATTATTTGTTTGAGATAATTGGCTAAAGTGTCCTATTTGGCACCTATAATTAGAGAATTTCCATGATGTGACAATCACTTTCATTTAGACCATTTTGCCATTCTCTACACTTTCTCTCCTCTCTTTGACATCTCCCCTCTTTTTTTTTCTCTTCAATCCCTAATTATTTTACAAATCTCTATCATTCTATATACAATTAAATTTTAAATTTCATTATTTTTTCATAAGTGGCTTTGAATCCTCAATTTTGACCTTTTTTTTTTTCTCTCCAATCCCTAATTATTTTACAAATCTCTATCATTCTACATACAATTAAATTTTAAATTTCATTATTTTTTTCATAAGTGGCTTTGAATCCTCAATTTTTTGATGATATCAATTTTCTGGGTTTTAGATTCGACGTCGTGTTAGCGGTTAACAAATATTGTAGACGTTAACATAAGTGTTAGTTGTTAATAATTATTTTTATGCTTCGCGTTAATAAATGTGTTCGCTGTTAACAAATATTGTAGACGTTAACAGAAGTGTTATATGTTAACAAATGCTTTTTACGTTTCGTGTTAATAAGAGGAAAGAGAAAGAGTATTCTCGGCATTTCCTTGTCAAATGGTTATGTCATGTCCTTCATATCCAATCAATGGTATTTTGCTAATTTGAGCTTCAAATATGGGTAGTTCACTAAATCAATCTATTTGTTTTGATTATTTGTCTATCCCTAATCTAATTGAAAGAAAAAAAAAAGATTGCACCCACCACTCGCTTGAGGGAATCGAAGAAACAAGGAATAACAGCGAACAAAATCCAAAAAAAAATTAAATAAAGAAGAAAAACAAATGGCGGATCAGCTAACCGATGACCAGATCTCCGAGTTCAAGGAAGCCTTCAGCCTATTTGATAAGGACGGAGATGGTCTCTTCTTCTCTCAGATCTCTTGCTCTTTTCGTTTTTGACGATCTTGTTTCGTGATCCTGATTTTGTGTTCATTTTCTCGCTTTATTCATGTGATTCTAGGAAGATCTAGTTATTCCGCACCTGATTTGATTATAAACCATTCATTTTCTGATTTAGGTAGATTGATTTTCTAGATGTTTCTTCTAAAATCTGAAAAATGAGATTCCTTTACAGTTTCATGGGGTTCAGTTTCATGTGGTTGCTTAATAATAAGAAGAAGAGTTTGCTTTTCTCTAGATTAGTGGAGCATTGTTTCCCTTGTTGCATTATTCTTAGAACACTGTGCATCATCATAATTTGTCCTTGGGAATAGAACTTGGTAGTCCTTTCCTCAATAATATCTATAAAATCTTCTTTGGTAGGTAATTGTTTGTAAGAACCTTTTTTTGTAGACAATTATTGCTTTTAATTAGGAACTTGAAATTGTACTTTTCTTATCGTATTTGGTTCATCTTGTTAGATGTATGATACTTGAAATTTCTTGCTAGATTGTATGCAACAAGTTTCGTTTCAACTTTTTCTGGACAAGAAATTAATCTGTTTTACTTGTCAATACAAATACGATGATTGTGTAATAGCATAAGAGCGTCAGCCGCCATGCATTTCCATCATTGTGCTTTCCTTCTTCCTGATCTTGTTGACTATTTAGAGTTCCAAGTGATACTTGAAGTTGCAGTCTGAAACTTGAAGTTGGTTTGCAGGCTGCATCACCACAAAGGAGCTCGGGACTGTGATGAGATCACTTGGGCAAAACCCGACAGAAGCTGAGCTCCAAGACATGATCAACGAGGTTGACGCAGACGGGAATGGAACCATTGATTTCCCGGAGTTTCTGAATCTAATGGCCCGCAAGATGAAAGACACTGATTCAGAGGAAGAACTTAAAGAAGCCTTCAGGGTTTTTGACAAGGACCAGAACGGTTTCATCTCGGCGGCTGAGCTCCGCCACGTTATGACAAATCTTGGGGAGAAGCTGACTGACGAAGAAGTGGATGAGATGATCCGTGAGGCTGACGTGGATGGTGATGGTCAGATCAACTATGATGAGTTTGTCAAAGTTATGATGGCAAAGTGACATTCTTCGGAATCCCAAATCTGTTTTTTTCCTTTTCATCTTTAACTGGAAAAGTACAGAGTTTTTGATCCTTCTATCATTGCTTATGTTATGTTCGTGAAGTTGAACTAATAATTTACTCTAGTTTCTTGACAGTTTGAAATCATTCACTCATTATCATAGTCTTTCGTTCTTGTCTATAGTTTGCCTTTTCTTGAGATGGACAAATTTAGGAAAATGTTATTGTGTGGGAACATATTTATAAGAACTTGCGAACATGGAAGTCGTGTTTTTCTTGGTCTTTGCAGGAACAACCTAGCAGTTACTGGATGATCAAGGCTAATGAAATTTGTAACTATTTAACTCAGTATGACAAAACTATATTTTAACTCAGTGGTATAGTAACGCCATGGTAAACCGCAAGTCATCGGTTCAAATCTGAGAAGGTAAGTTTTTAGAAGGTAAGTTTTTAGCAGGACATTTTTAGTTTTCATAGCTTTAGGAAGAATACTATTAACTGAACAAATAAAATCCTTCCGCTTTCCCTTTACTTTTACTGGAGACCTTCCTTTCGTGCATCTTCTGATATCTTACATGTTAAAATGAGTTCGATTTAAGAGACTTTATTGACGTGAAGGATTCCCCTGATAACATGTATTATTTTGTTGGAAATCTGTTTTTTCAAAGTTGATTAAAATGTTTTTTTTTCATTTGTTTTTTTTTGTTTTTGTTTTTGTTTTTCTCGTCACTTTTTTGGTCAAACCAGTGGTTATCATCACCGGATTGATGGCTCTATGTAAAACTTGTAATGAGTACTACATTCTGGTATTGTCAATCGTGAAAAAGGATTAGAATTGAAAGAGAAATGATGCAACGAAGTTGGAAACTTGGTATAATCAAAACTGTGAAAGTTTGACCAAGTGTCAGAAAACACCTAAAGCCCCACATCGGCAACAACAACAGTTGTTGGGTAGTACTTATATAATTACACTCTTAACATGGCTCAAAGGCTTGAGCCGGAAGAGGATGGCTTTCTCCCATAAGTGATTCTCTCGGTTACGACAGAATCAACGACCAAAATTAAATTCCGTAGACTTAATAATCGTCATCTTGGAACTTAGCAAAACACGGCGGTAACGTTTAAACTCTCCGAAGCTGTAAAGCCGTTATTAAGGACGAAAACGATATAACCTCGAGGTTAACGTCTACGATTGTTTCTCCATCGGAAAACCGAATAAAACAATCTGCGATTGTCCAAATTAGCAAAATACGTGGCCGTAACATTCAAACTCCCCGAAACGGTAAAGCCGTTATTAAGGATGAAAACGATATAACGTCTACGATTGTTTCTCTTTATATTCTCCAAGAGGATCTCGGGTCGAGAACTAAACCATCCATACCCCTCGACTCGAACGTACTCTGAACCGTGATCGTAACATCTCTCGTTTCATTTTACCGTTGGAGTTTTACGATAAAAACCAGTAAAAGACTTGTTTTCTCGTTGAACCTCGAGTAAATCGTATAAAACGGCAACGGTTAAACGAAACACCGAACATTGCCAAACTATACGATTAACTCGAGATATTTTATAAAAAACCGCTAAAGACTTGTTTTCTCGGAAAACCTGGAGTAAATCGTATAAAACGGTAACGGTTAAACAAAACACCGAACATTACCAAACTATACGATTAACTCAAGATGTTTCATAAAAACCGCAATTTATCAGGAAACGATCTCATCTAAAGTCGTAAAACGGCTAAATCACAAACAGCTCGAAAAGTCCTAAAACGCGATAAAGGCCCACACACGACTTTAGAAAAGATCCAGCCCAAACATATGATGACTGTTTACTCATTATTTGGAGGAGTGGGAAAATGTCAAGTTTGAAGATAAAATAGAAGTTTTCCGAAGAAAAATGGAAAGATCGTGAAAAATGGAAGATTTCCGATAAGCGAGAACCAGGGCGGAAAAGGAAAGCTCAACCGCCTAGATAAGGATTATATAAGCATAAGGTCGAGGACAAGAACAGAAGAGGATTTTTCAGAGCTCTCATCTCACAGAAAAAATTAGCACTTGAAGCATTTAGGCAATTTTCCGTTTTTTTTAATCAAGCTGCGTCTCAACTAGGGTTTTAGTCTTTGGTTGCTAGAACTAGGGAACTCATCGTCAGCTGTTGTGGCCAAGGCTTTTACCTCGTTGTACCGTTCTTACGCAAAATCGGAATAAGAAACCTCTTTGCTCTCTTTTTGATTCTCGTTTCATTTTATTATCTTTCTCGTATTCTGATTGCTAGCGTGTGGTTAAGAAGATAGCCGAGACCTCTGGGAAATTTGGGTTTTCCCTAAGTTCCTTTATTCACGGAAATCGATGGTGTGAGTTTCGTTTTCCACACTTATCACGATAAGAAGATCATTTTTAGACATTTTGAACCAAATGACCAGGTGCTTTTGTACAATTCACGTTTAACAATATTTTTTGGGAAATTGCGCTCACGCTGGGTGGTCCCTTTACTGTTAAAGAAGTTAGACCCTATGAAACCATAGTGCTAATCAGCGCTGAGGGAGAATAGTTCACGGTAAATGGAAAAAGAGTAAAGCATTATTGCGCAAAAGCAGAGATACCAGATAAGCAAATTACAAGTTTGAGAATGCCGCCTACCGATTGATATGGTATCACAGTCAAGTTGGTGACTAAAAATAAGCGCTGAGTGGGAGGCAACCAACTATTAGGTAATTTTAGAATTGGTTTTCTTTTTATTTATTACGGATTTTCGTATTTTTGAAAAAGAAGGATTACCAACCTATAGACCGACGAGACCCAGGTGATATCGATCGACTGTACACCACCTGCAGCGATCGATGCTACCTCCATTCCATCGATCGATCCCGCGTTCGGTCAGGTTCTTCGATTCGCCTTGTTCAATTGAGTCTTTATGATTTATTTCCCTCGCCATAACTCCGAGTGTTTTACAATGGGACATTGTAATTTAAGTCTGGGGGATGTTTACTCATATTTAGTTTATTTTTGAGTCTTATTAAGAAGTTTTCAAAAAAAAAAAAAGAGTTTTTATTGAGTCAATGGGATTATGATCGTTTTAAATTTTTACTTATTATCTAACCACACTATAGGACCATTCTTATTTGTTGACAACAGAGTATACTAGAGATACTAAAGGGATCATCCTGCCAATAGATCACACTTGCTTAGAAAGTTTGAAGGAACCAAAGCTGACCTCCAACCCTAATCTAACTAATTTGCTTGCTTTGGGGCTTGGTATACATTTGATGGGATTCCTCCTTCAAGCCTGGAAGGTATAAGTCTGTAAACTTTCGGTTTCCTTCTCTCCTCTCTTCAGCATCTAGAAGAGAAAATATTGAAATGATTTCCGTAGATGCAGACGGGTAGGTACATTACTGATGACCCCACTATTCTAATTCAAAGGAATGATCACACATTGTGGAAGCGAGGGGTAGGTACATTACTGATGACCCCATTATTCGCCTACACTTTGTCAAAATAAAAATCAATAAGGTGAACAAGATGCAAGGCATTAGTACTTGTCTTAGTTCACTGGCATTGAATTAGAAAAGATTCAGAGAAGAGGGATATAGGGAGAAAATAAACCAGAATATGGTTACCTGTTTACTCAGATACGTGATGGGCTAAGAGTCCAAGTATCCTTTGATTGATACTCTCAAGGTAAAGCCTACACTTTATTTTATGTAAAAAATGAGGTTAGTTGAGGGGTGAGTCAAGGTAGTATTTGCTAAGTTTCTGGTAGATTAGATTTGGTTGCTAAGCTAAGATGTGGTGTATAAAGTATCTCTGAGGCTAGCACCTTTTTGGTCAAACCAGTGGTTATCATCACCGGATTGATGGCTCTATGTAAATCTTGTAATGAGTACTACATTCGGGTATTCCCAAACGTGAAAAAGGATTAGAATTGAAAGAGAAATGATGCAACGAAGTTGTGAACTTGGAATAATCAAAACTATGAAAGTTTGACCAAGTGTCGAAAACACCTAAAGCCCCACATCGGCAACAACAACAGTTGTTGAGTAGTACTTATATAATTACACTCTTAACATGGCTCAAAGGCTTGATCCGGAAGAGGATGGCTTTCTCCCAGAAGTGATTCTATCGGGTACGACAGAATCAACGACAAAAATTTTCTTCAAAGTTAAGAATAGGTTTTAGAAAGACAAAAAAGCTTCGAGAAAAAATCTATGGACTTTCCGAACAACAGAATTTCGTAAACTTAACAATCGTCATCTTGGAAATCATCGGAAAACCGAATAAAACAATCTGCGATTGTCCAAATTAGCAAAACACGGCGGTAATGTTCAAACTCCCTGAAACGGTAAAGCCGTTATTAAGGACGAAAAAGATATAACCTCGAGGTTAATGTCAACGATTGTTTCTCCATCGGAAAATCGAATAAAACAATCAGCGATTGTCCAAATTAGCAAAACACGCGGCCGTAACGTTCAAACTCCCTGAAACGGTAAAGTCGTTATTAAGAACGAAAATGATATAACCTCGAGGTTAACGTCTACGATTGTTTCTCCTTATATTCTCCAAGAGGATCTCGGGTCGAGAAAATGAGAAACAATCGAAACCAAACGACCGACCAGCTCGCCTGTTGGCGACCTAAACCGTCCAGTCCAGCTCGCCAACAAGCGAGCTGGCCAGCCTTTACCCGCTAGCCTGTTGGAGAGCTGAACCGTCCATTCCAGCTCGCCAAAAGGCGAGCTGGACATCCTTGACCAGCTCGTGGCCAGTTGAACCGTCCAGTCCAGCTCGCCAACAGGCATGCTAGCCATCCCTGACCAGCTCGCCTGTTGGCGAGCTGGACTGTCCTGTCCAGCTTGTCTGTTGGCGAGCTGAACTGTCATGTTCAGCTCTCCTGTTGGCGAGCTGAACTAAACCATCCATGCCCCTCGACTCGATTGTACTCTGAACCGTGATTGTAACATCTCTTGTTTCGTCTTACCGTTGGAGTTTTACGATAAAAACCGTAAAAGACTTGTTCTCTCGTAGAACCTCGAGTAAATTGTATAACACAGCAACGGTTAAACGAAACACCGAACATTGCCAAACTATACGATTAACTCGAGATATTTTATAAAAAATCGTATAGGACTTGTTTTCTAGGAAAACCTCGAGTAAATCGTATAAAACGGTAACAATTAAAAAAAACACCGAACATTACCAAACTATACGATTAACTCAAGATGTTTCATAAAAACGGAAATTTATCAGGAAACGATCTCATCTAAAGTCGTAAACGCGTAAATCGCAAACGGCTCGAAAAGTACTAAAATGCGATAAAGGCCCACACACGACTTTAGAAAAGATCCAGCCCAAAGATATGATGACTGTTTACTCATTATTTGCAGGAGTGAGAAATGTCAAGTTTGAAGACAAAATAGAAGTTTTCCGAAGAAAAATGGAAAGATCGAGAAAAATGGAAGATTTTCGATAAGCGAGAACCAGGACGGAAAAATAAAGACCAACCGCCTAGATAAGGATTATATAAGCAGAAGGTCGAGGACAAGAACATAAGAGGATTTTTCAGAGCTCTCATCTCACAGAAAAACTTAGCACTTGGAGCATTTAGGCAATTTTCCGTTTTTTTTAATCGAGCTGCGTCTAAACTAGGGTTTTAGTCTTTGGTTGCTAGAACTAGGGAACTCACCGTCAGCTGTTGTGGCCAAGGCTTTTACCTCGTTGTACCGTTCTTACGCAAAATCGGAATAAGAAACCTCTTTGTTCTCTTTTTGATTCTCGTTTCATTTTATTATCTTTCTCGTATTCTGATTGCTGGCGTGTGGTTAAGAAGATAGCCGAGACCTCTGGGAAATTTGGGTTTTCCCTAAGTTCCTTTATTCACGGAAATCGATGGTGTGAATTTCGGTTTCCACACTTATCACGATAAGAAGATAATTTCTATACATTTTGAACCAAATGACCAGGTGCTTTTGTACAATTCACATTTAACAATATTTTTTTTGGGAAATTGCGCTCACGCTGGGTGGTCCCTTTACTGTTAAAGAAGTCAGACCCTATGAAACCATAGTGCTAATCAGCGCTGAGGGAGAATAGTTCACGGTAAATGGAAAAAAAGTAAAGCATTTGCGCAAAAGCAGAGATACCAGATAAGCAAATTACAAGCTTGAGAATGCCGCCAACCGATTGATATGGTATCACAGTCAAGTTGGTGAATAAAAATAAGCGCTGAGTGGGAGGCAACCAACTATTAGGTAATTTTAGAATTGGTTTTCTTTTTATTTATTACGGATTTTCGTATTTTTGAAAAAGAAGGATTACCAACCTATACACCGACGAGACCCAGTTGATATCGATCGACGGCACACCACCTGCAGCGATCGATGCTACCTCCATTCCATCGATCGATCCCGCGTTCGGTCAGGTTCTTCGATTCGCCTTGTTCAATTGAGTCTTTATGATTTATTTCTTTCGCCATAACTCCGAGTGTTTTACAATGGGACATTGTAATTTAAGTCTGGGGGATGTTTACTCATATTTAGTTTATTTTTGAGTCTTATTAAGATGTTTTCAAAAAAAAAAGAAGATTTTTTATTGAGTCAATGGGATTATGATCGTTTTAAATTTTTACTTATTATCTAACCACACTATAGGACCATTTTTATTTGTTGACAGCAGAGTATACTAGAGATACTAAAGGGATCATCCTGCCAATAGATCACACTTGCTTAGAAAGTTTGAAGGAACCAAAGCTGACCTCCATCCCTAATCTAACTAATTTGCTTGCTTTGGGGCTTGGTATACATTTGATGGGATTCCTCCTTCAAGCCTGGAAGGTATAAATCTGTAAACTTTCGGTTTCCTTCTCTCCTCTTTTCAGCATCTAGAAGAGAAAATATTGAAATGATTTCCTGAGATGCAGACGGGTAGGTACATTACTGATGACCCAACTATTCTAATTCAAAGGAATGATCACACATTGTGGAAGCGAGGGGTAGGTACATTACTGATGACCCCATTATTCGCCTACACTTTGTCAAAATAAAAATCAATAAGGTGAACAAGATGCAAGGCATTAGTACTTGTCTTAGTTCACTGGCATTGAATTAGAAAAGATTCAGAGAAGAGGGATATAGGGAGAAAATAAACCAGAATATGGTTACCTGTTTACTCAGATACCTGATGGGGTAAGAGTCCAAGTATCCTTTGATTGATACTCTCAAGGTAAAGCCTACACTTTATTTTATGTAAGAAATGAGGTTAGTAGAGGGGTGAATCAAGGTAGTATTTGCTAAGTTTCTAGTAGATTGGATTTGGTTGCTAAGCTAATATGTGGTGTATAAAGTATCTCTGAGGCTAGCACCTTTTTGGTCAAACCAGTGGTTATCATCACCGGATTGATGGCTCTATGTAAAGCTTGTAATGAGTACTACATTCGGGTATTGCCAAATGTGAAAAAGGATTAGAATTGAAAGAGAAATGATGCAACGAAGTTGTGAACTTGGAATAATCAAAACTATGAAAGTTTGACCAAGTGTCGAAAACACCTAAAGCCCCACATCGGAACCAACAACAGTTGTTGAGTAGTACTTGTATAATAACACTCTTAACATGGCTCAAAGGCTTGATCCGGAAGAGGATGGCTTTCTCCCAGAAGTGATTCTATCGGGTACGACAGAATCAACGACAAAAATTTTCTTCAAAGTTAAGAATAGGTTTTAGAAAGACAAAAAAGCTTCGAGAAAAAATCTATGGACTTTCCGAACAACAGAATTTCGTAAACTTAACAATCGTCATCTTGGAAATCATCGGAAAACCGAATAAAACAATCTGCGATTGTCCAAATTAGCAAAACACGGCGGTAATGTTCAAACTCCCTGAAACGGTAAAGCCGTTATTAAGGACGAAAACGATATAACCTCGAGGTTAACGTCTACGATTGTTTCTCCATTGGAAAACCGAATAAAACAATCAGCGATTGTCCAAATTAGCAATACACGCGGCCGTAACGTTCAAACTCCCTGAAACGGTAAAGCCGTTATTAAGAACGAAAATGATATAACCTCGAGGTTAACGTCTACGATTGCTCTCCTTATAATCTCCAAGAGGATCTCGGGTCGAGAAAATGAGAAACGATCGAAACCAAACGACCGACCAGCTCGCCTGTTGGCGACCTAAACCGTCCAGTCCAGCTCGCCAACAAGCGAGCTGGCCAGCCTTTACCAGCTAGCCTGTTGGAGAGCTGAACCATCCAGTCCAGCTCGCAGACAGGCATGCTGGCCTTCCCTGACCAGCTCGCCTGTTGGCGAGCTGGACTGTCCTGTCCAGATTGCCTGTTGGCGAGCTGAACCGTCATGTTCAGCTCTCCTGTTGGCGAGCTGAACTAAACCGTGATTGTAACATCTCTCGTTTCGTCTTACCGTTGGAGTTTTACGATAAAAACCGTAAAAGACTTGTTTTCTCGTAGAACCTCGAGTAAATTGTATTAAACAGCAACGGTTAAACGAAACACCGAACATTGCCAAACTATACGATTAACTCGAGATATTTTATAAAAAAATCGTATAAGACTTGTTTTCTAGGAAAACCTCGAGTAAATCATATAAAACGGTAACGATTAAACAAAACACCGAACATTACCAAACTATACGATTAACTCAAGATGTTTCATAAAAAACGGTAATTTATCAGGAAACGATCTCATCTAAAGTCGTAAAACACCTAAATCGCAAACGGCTCGAAAAGTCGTAAAATGTGATAAAGGCCCACACACGACTTTAGACAAGATCCAGCCCAAAGATATGATGACAGTTTACTCATTATTTGCAGGAGTGGGAAATGTCAAGTTTGAAGATAAAATATAAGTTTTTCGAAGAAAAATGGAAAGATCGAGAAAAATGGAATATTTTCGATAAGCGCGAACCAGGGCGGAAAAATAAAGACCAACCGCCTAGAAACGGATTATATAAGCAGAAGGTCGAGGACAAGAACATAAGAGGATTTTGCAGAGCTCTCATCTCACAGAACAACTTAGAATTTGGAGCATTTAGGGAATTTTCCGTTTTTATTATCGAGCTGCGTCTCAACTAGGGTTTTAGTCTTTGGTTGCTAGAACTAGGGAACTCACTGTCAGCTGTTGTGGCCAAGGTTTTTACCTCGTTGTACCGTTCTTACGCAAAATCGTAATAAGAAACCTCTTTGCTCTCTTTTTGATTCTCGTTTCATTTTATTATCTTTCTCGTATTCTGATTGAGTCTTTATGATATATTTCTTTTGCCATAACTCTGAGTGTTTTGCAATGGGACATTGTAATTTAAATCTGAGGGATATTTACTGATATTTAGTTTATTTTTGAGTCTTATTAAGATGTTTTCAAAAAAAAGAAGAGAGTTTTTATTAAGTCAGTGGGATTATGATCGTTTTAAATTTTTGCTTATTATCTAACCACACTATAGCACCATTCTTATTTGTTGACAGAAGAGTGTACTAGATATACTAAAGTGGATCATCCTGCCATTAGATCACACTTCTTAGAAAGTTTGAAGGAACCAAAGCTGACCTCCTACCCAAATCTAACTAATTTCCTTGCTTTGGGGCTTGGTATACATTTGATCAGATTCCTCCTTCAAGCCTGGAAGGTATAAGTCTGTAAAATTTTGGTTTCCATCTCTCCTCTCTTCAGCATCTAGAAGAGAAAAGATTGAAATGATTTTCTGAGATGCAGAGGGGTAGGTACATTACTGATGACCCCACTATTCTAATTCAAAGGAATGATCACACATTGTGGAAGCGAGGGGTAGGTACATTACCGATGACCCCATTATTCGCCTATACTTTGTTAAAATAAAAATCAATAAGGTGAACAAGATGCAAGGCATTAGTACTTGTCTTAGTTCAGTGACATTGAATTAGAAAAGATTCAAAGAAGAGGGACATAGGGAGAAAATAAACAAGAATATGATTACCTGTTTACTCAGATACCTGATGGGGTAAGAGCCCAAAAATTCTTTGATTGATACTCTCAAGGTAAAGCATGCACTTTATTTTATCTAAAAAATGAGGTTAGTAGAGAGGGGTGAGTCAGAGTAGTATTTGCTAAGTTTCTGGTAGATTTGATTTGGTTGCTAAGCTAAGATGTGGTGTATAAAGTATCTTTGAGGCTAGCACTTTTTTGGTCAAACCAGTGGTTATCATCACCGGATTGATGACTCTATGTAAAGCTTGTAATGAGTACTACATTCTGGTATTGTCAAACGTGAAAAAGGATTAGAATTGAAAGAGAAATGATGCATCGAAATTGGGAACTTGGTATAATCAAAACTATGAAAGTTTGACCAAGTGTCGAAAACACCTAAAACCCCACATCGGCAACAACCACAGTTGTTGAGTAGTACTTATATAATTACACTCTTAACATGCCTCAAAGGCTTGATCCGGAAGAGGATGGCTTTCTCCCATAAGTGATTCTATCGGGTACGACATAATCAACGACCAAAATTTTCTGCAAAGTTAAAAATAAGTTTTAGAAAGACGAAAAAGCTTCGAGAAGAAATCTAAGGACTTTTAGAACAAAGGAATTTCGTAAACTTAACAATCGTCCTCTTGGAAATCATCGAAAACCGAATAAAACAATCTGCGATTGTCCAAATTAGCAAAACACGGCGGCAACGTTCAAACTCCCCAAATAGGTAAAGACGTTATTAAGGACGAAAACGATATAACCTCGAGGTTAACGTCTACGATTGTTTCTCCATCGGAAAACCGAAAAAACAATCTGCGATTGTCCAAATTAGCAAAACACGCGGCCGTAACGTTCAAACTCTTCGAAACGGTAAAGCCGTTATTAAGGACGAAAACGATATAACCTCGAGGTTAACGTCTATGATTGTTTCTCCTTATATTCTCCAGGAGGATCTCGGGTCGAGAAAATGAGAAACGATCAAAACCGAACGACAGACCAGCTCGCCAACAGGCGAGCTGGCCATCCCTGACCAGCTCGCCTGTTGGCGACCTAAACCGTCCAATCCAGCTCGCCAACAGGCGAGCTGGCCAGCCTTGACCAGCTAGCCTGTTGGCGAGCTGAACTGTCCATTCCAGCTCGCCAAAAGGCGAGCTGGACATCCTTGACCAGCTCGCCTGTTGGCGAGCTGAACCGTCCAGTCCAGCTCGCCAATAGGCAAGTTGGCCATCCCTGACGAGCTCGCCTGTTGGCGAGCTGGACCGTCCTGTCCAGCTTGCCTGTTGGCAAGCTGAACCGTCCTGTCCAGCATTCCTGTTGGCGAGCTGAACTAAACCATCCATGCCCCTCGACTCGATCGTACTCTGAACTAGTGATGGCAATTGGTACCACCCGCCCCGCCCCGACCCGCCCCGCCGCGGTCTCCATCTCCGGCGGTCCCCTGCGGGTTGTCCCGCAATGACCCGCGGTGCAAGAAACCTATGACCAAACCCGCCCCGAAAACTTGATGGGACTTCGCGGGTTGACCCGCGGGACGTGAAGTGATGATGATCCAGATTTAGGTTTTAGACCTTGTTCTGTTGTTTGGTTGTTGCTTGGAAGCAATGTACTGGAATTGGAACTCTTCACCTACAATGCAAAACAACACATGATTAGAACAAGAACAACAAGTTGATTACACCAAAGGAACAACACGTTTAGAATTTATCATGCTTGGAAGACTCTTTTGTATTAACAACCAGAATTGGCACTTGGAAGACACTTTTGTATTAACACTAGCCCTAAACAACACGTTTACAACAGAATTTATCAACATGTTTATAAACAAACATGCACGTTTATAAATAACAGAATTTCACCTCAAGTTTATAACACAACAGAATTTATCATGCTTCATTATAGAACAAACATGCACGTGTAAAATAAAACACCAAATTTAGTCTTAACCAAATATAAATAAATGAAACACCAAAGTCAAACAATGAAATCCCAAGTGTAAATAAAAACCAAATCCAAACAACCAAATATCAAATGTTAATAAGAGCAAAACACCAAATGAAAATAAAAAGTTCAAGCCTCTTCTTCTCCGTCTTCTCCATCGACAATAGATTCAAATGATGGTAATGTCTCTTCTTCGCCATCAATTTCACCTTCTGAAAAATATCAATAACTGAAGTTAATTACTCTTAATGGTCATACTGTCGAATCTGATATAGTAATGAAACATTTACCATGCTCATAAGCTTCATATCCTTTGATCCAATTCCTTGTACATTCAGTGCTTGCACATTCTTTGGAAGCAGACGACTCCTGTATTTATTAAGGACTCGTGATCCAATGCTAAAAGAGGATTCTGAAGCCACTGTTGTGATAGGAATACTTAGAAGATCACAAGCCATTGCAGCAAGATCGCCATATCTATGAGCATTATCTTTCCAGAAGTCGAGAATGTTCATGCTCCGGAAATTTTCAAATTCCAAAGCTGGCTCATCAAGATAAGCTTCTAGAGCTGTCTTTCCACTTGCAACGCCACTGACTTTGCGAAATGCAAAGAATTCCTAAAAAGACTCAAAATAATTAAAAAAAAATTTAAACTATTAAAT
Organism: Eruca vesicaria subsp. sativa; assembly: GCA_932364175.1. Lineage (NCBI taxonomy): Eukaryota > Viridiplantae > Streptophyta > Magnoliopsida > Brassicales > Brassicaceae > Eruca > Eruca vesicaria. The sequence goes on along the minus strand of CAKOAT010127265.1, from coordinate 55,234 downwards.
AGAATGCA
>CAKOAT010127265.1:9372-54259 GCA_932364175.1 Eruca vesicaria subsp. sativa | reverse complement strand
TTTTTGCATCTCCCCGTATGCCTTATCAACGCCGAAGTACCATGCGAGTGGGAGCTCCAGGCATACTCATTCTTACAGTGAATGCATTTAGCCTTCTCCTCGCCATTGGGTTTTCGAATCACAACAAAATCATTCCAAACCTTAGACCTTTGCCTACTCTCCCTCTTATTGTCATCAGAATCGTCACCCACGTTAATATCCTCAGATTCCTCACCAGCCACTGGCTGCTTAGACTCCAAAGCTTTCTTCTTTCCATTATTTGGAGTCGGCTTTGAAGACCTTCTTCCTCCACGTATTATAGCAACACTCGGCTTCTTCTTGCTTTGAGTAGCCTTTGAAGAGGTTGCAAATCCACTCCCTGATCCGAAACTAAATTGCTTGCGAGGCTGGGAGGATTGAGTTGGAGGAGCGGTGATTTCGACTTCATCATCATCAGAACCAACTTCTATCAGCCTCCGTTTCCGCTCTTGCTTCTTTCCACCAGAACAGATATCCTCAGCCTCATCATCATCAGCAGCATCAGCAGTAGCGCCAAGAGATGCCAGCAGTCCTTGAGTCTCAAGGTCACAGGTATTAAATGGCGTGAAATTAGGATCAAAAGTCTCTAAGTCACAGGTATCCATAGCCGCTTCTTTTCTCAAGTTGGGATCCATAGCCGCTTCTTTTCTCAAGTTTCTTTGTTTGTTTTTAGTTTACCTCACGTAAGATTGAGTTTAGGTTTAGTTTTTACTTGTTAGGGTATTTTTGTATTTTTTATGTTAATTTCAAAATATTTGAATTATCTCCTTATTTCTTATTGGTCAAGTTTTTTAATATTTTAGAAGTAAAGTTATAACTCTTTTGGATTAAGTACGTAAATCAAAACTCAAAAGCAAAGCAAGTAAACTAACATCAAGCAATATATCTACAAGACTACAAATCCGACAACCTAGCATATTCAAGCAAATGAGCAATATATCTCCAAGACTACAAATCCGATAACCTAGCATATTCAATTTTCTACTACATAAGACTAAACTAACGAGTAGAACCTGAACCTGTGGAGAATGTTCCACTGCATCGCGGCTCCTAGTGAAGATATATATTCAGGTTCACTTGTGGGAGGAGTATTCTCATTGAATGTATCACTGCATTCCATATTCTGAGACAGAAACAAGGTACGNAGACTACAAATCCGATAACCTAGCATATTCAATTTTCTACTACATAAGACTAAACTAACGAGTAGAACCTGAACCTGTGGAGAATGTTCCACTGCATCGCGGCTCCTAGTGAAGATATATATTCAGGTTCACTTGTGGGAGGAGTATTCTCATTGAATGTATCACTGCATTCCATATTCTGAGACAGAAACAAGGTACGGTTAAAGGCATACATATACATAATAAGTTATAACAAGAAGACTGTGATTGGTCCAATGCAAAAAAAGAAAAGAGACATGGTATAGTATTTTCTTACATCATATTTATGAGTGAGAAATGAATGATTATGTTCCTCCATAGTTCTTAACTGCTGCTGTTGCTGAGACACTGATCCAAGTACTGTTCTGTGTAGTTCTTTAAGGTTTTGATCAAGCTGGGAACCAAATTTCAGAAGCATGCTCTGTTTTTTTGATTCCAGCTTGTCCTTTTGATCTGCAGAGACAAGTGTAAATCAGCACTTAACAGACCTTGTTTACATCCCCAAACATAGGTAACAACAAGTACCTAGTCTTGTGAACAGTGAACTTATATCATTTGACGCATGCTGCAAATCAGAACGTAACCCCTTTGCACGGTCGATCAAAGTAGTCTCTGTCCAAGAAAATATCAGTAACACGAATTAAGCAACAAATAAACTCAAGTAATTGTTACCTGAGGCTTTCATTTTGGAGATGGTGGCTTCCCTTTCCTTCAGCTTTGAGATAACTTGAATATAATTCTCTTTGAGGTCATGCAACTCCTTGTTACTATTATCTAGGTTTCTCTGAACCATAAACGTTTCAAAATTTAAGACAATTCTCATTGTAAGCATGAGTAATCTAGAGAGTAAATCAGTGAAGCACTTATCACCTTGCAATGCTTAAGGTCACTTTCTACACCCAGTAACTTTTCTTTCTCCGTCACGTAAAGGTCACGGAACTTGGAAGCTTCCTGCATAAGAGAAGCCACTTTACTTGATTAAGTTTCCAAGAGATGGAAGAGAAAAGGTGGCGGCATACATACACTTTCACTGAGATTTAAATCATTCTCCAACCGTTCTATCCTCTCCATTCTCGCCTGAAATAACAAAATGATTATTCTTGAGCATGAAGTGATTCAAGAATTAGTTAAAGCTTGTCCTTTGAACTTACCTTCTTTTCAGCCTCTTCTTGTGCATATCTTTCCTGTGCTATGTATGGAAATACCTCAAGTAATGTATGATTTAAATATACATAAGAAAAGCAAGAGAACATAGACAGAATGTTATGTATGTAAAGTGTAAACCTTCTTTCATTCTCTCAAGCTCCAAGTAAAGGTCTTTAAGCAACACAGCCTTGGATAGCTTCTGGTTTGCCTGCAGAGAGACAAGTCAAGTTAGAAGGATGAAACATAATATAGCTAACTTGAGATATGATAGTGTAAACAAAACCTCAGGTTTATTCTTTATGTTCTTGGCACGATAGGCATAATCCAAAGTGCTTAAAGTTTCTTCCAAAGAATGAGCAGATGGTGAGATTGTAGCTATGATCAAAGGTATAATGGACCACCCCACATGTGCTCCCATAAACCGTCTCAGGCACCCTGAAACAGAACATATTAAAGTTACAATCTTCAAGAAACAGAACATATTAAAGTTACAATCTTCCATGCTTCTCTTCTTAAACTGAGAGGATCTTTAAAGACACCAAACGTTTTTTTTTTACCTGTATAATACCTTTGACACAAAATTCCATGCTTCCATGCTTCTCTTGCTTTCCAGGGATTTCTTGTGAATCCAATAGAACTTGCAGTACCTTCTGTAGAAACAGAATAACATCAAGGGAGTCAACAAGAAGCTCCGGTAGCTGCAAAGAAGCACACATGGACTCAGCGAAGCTCAAGTATCAATACTCAAAAGAACAGAAATGTAGCTAACGAACAAACAGTGACTATCTTACCCTGCAGACAGAGTCTCGCCCTCCGGTTAGTAAAACGTCCAAAGTCGGGTGAAGAGCTAAGCAATAGACTCCACTCAAGTGGCCATGATAAGACCGGATAACCTATCAAAGTCAAATTCTAAGAGCGTTAGAAAATGATAACTTCAGATAAGGAAGATAATAATAGAGTTGTAATAACCTTATTCTGCTCAAGATCCCAGCATTTGACTTGCTTGTCATCACCAGCAGAGAACATGTATGTATGTCGATTGCTTACAGCAAGGCCTGCAACAAAATTGAAGGAAAAAGAAGAAGAATATCAGAACAGCGATCACAGAGATACTTACCAAATCAATTGGAAGAGATTTAAGAGGCTAACCTCGTACTTGCTCGATGTGACCAGTAAGTGTTAGCTTCAGAACTCCAGTTGCCACATCCCATATCTAGTAAACATAATAAAAGCAAGCAATTCAGCAAGCGTATTACATCAGGAATGCTTCTACAAGCGCTAAAGTTTATTTACATCGGTGGCAGGTAGTGGAAGGAGAGAAGCTCCGGTAGCTGGTAGTGGAAGGAGAGAAGCTCTGGTGGCTGGTAGAGGAAGGAGCGAAACTCCGATGGCTGGTAGAGGAAGGAGAGAAGCTGCGGTGGTAGATCGAGGATGAAGAGAGGCGGTAGTGGTAGATCGAGGAAGAAGAGACACCCTGGTGGTTGCTCGAGTCAAGTCGTCGGAGCTTGAAAAGGACGCCGGAGGTACTGTCAGAGCTCGAGTCAAGTCGCCGGAGCCGGAAGAAGATCGTTGGTGATAACCTCGGCGATATCGCCTTCACACTCTCTCACTCTTTGTTTTCTCAGGAGCCGACACAGAAATGAAAAGCGGTCCTCTGTTAACCCGCTTACCCGCAATGGACCGGACCGCAGAAGCCCAAACCCGCAACATCATTACCCGCAAGGCCCGCTTTATTTTGGGTCTACAATTAGCTGGCCCAAACCCGCCCCATATGGGCCTTCTATGAGACTAGCCCGCGGGCCGCGGTCCAGATTGCCATCCCATTATGGGATTATGATCGTTTTAAATTTTTGCTTATTATCTAACCACACTATAGCACCATTATTATTTGTTGACAGAAGAGTATACTAGAGATACTAAAGTGGATCATCCTGCCATTAGATCACACTTGCTTAGAAAGTTTGAAGGAACCAAAGCTTACCTTCAACCCGAATCTAACTAATTTGCTTGTTTTGGGGCTTGGTATACATTTGATCGGATTCCTCCTTCAAGCCTGGAAGGTATAAGTCTGTAAAATTTTGGTTTCCATCTCTCCTCTCTTCAGCATCTGGAAGAGAAAAGATTGAAATGATTTCTTGAGATGCAGAGGGGTAGGTACATTACTGATGACCCCACTATTCTAATTCAAAGGAATGATCACACATTGTGGAAGTGAGGGGTAGGTACATTACCGATGACCCCATTATTCGCATACACTTTGTCAAAATAAAAATCAATAAGGTGAACAAGATGAAAGGCATTAGTACTTGTCTTAGTTCACTGGCATTGAATTAGAAAAGATTCAGAGAAGAATGATATAGGGAGAAAATAAACCAGAATATGATTACCTGTTTACTCAGATACCTGATGGGATAAGAGTACACGTATCCTTTGATTGATACTCTCAAGGTAAAGCTTGCACTTTATTTTATGTAAGAAATGAGGTTAGTAGACACTACAGAAAATGAGGGTAGTAATAGCGGACGGAAAACGCTATGAATACTGAATATTAGCGCTTCCTTGTCCGCTCTGACATCGCCCGTTATAATAGGTCTGATACTTTTGATAGCGGTTTTCGTTTATGCTATAGTTAATCGTACAATAATAGCAGTAATTTATGTGCAATTGTTAATATTTATAATAATGAATTAGTTTTATTTTTTAAATGTAATATTATTTCGAATTTTTGTAATAAAAACAATTAATCAGATTATAATTAGATAGAGATTATTTATAATTTAAAAATTAAATTTTATTTATTATTAAAATTTTGTTTACAAATAAAATCAGTTTATACATGAACCAAAAAAATTAAACCGACACCTAATTAACCAAAACTTGATAACCAAAAACATTGAACCAAATCTAATAAACCAAAACCTAGACTTTACATTGTCTTCTTCTTTCTGTCTGTTTCTTCTCTAGCCTCCAAAGCCTGTCCATCGCCTTCTTCCGCCATGATTCCAAGCCTATGTTTCTCAAGCTATCTTCTTTCGGCATGATTACAAGACATCTGATGGATCAAACACACAAAAAAATATTACTCAAGGCTTCTTCGAATCCGCAGAAGCAGAACCCAATAGCGACTTGGCTGGTGAAACCAAAGCAACGCCTCAGTTCTCTAGTTTTGAGTACCTATTGTACACAGCAAGAACCTTTGAGCATTCCCTATTAATTAACACACAAACACAGAATACACACGTATATAAGTTACTGCAGTTTAAGAGTCAAGAACAAAAGAAACAGAGATAGACTCTGATTCTTACATAATCTCAGACAGAACATAAAACACTAACAGAGACAGATTCAAAACAAAATTCATATCTTAATAAATCAGATTGATAATTAGAAACAAGTTGATAATCAGAAAAAAAAACAATAGAAAAGAAGCAGAAACATATCACAACAAAAGCCAAACCCACATTTCTCAGATCAATTTCGGATTCAACCAAAGACAAGTATATATCAAAACATGAGCAATAGAGAACAGATTAAACAAATCAGACTTGTGAGAACAGAGAGAAATTTCGATCAGACTTTTGAGATCAGATTAAACACAGCAACAAAATCAGAGAACCACAACACAGATCTATCAGTTCTTAACATGGATATGAAGAGATAAATCAAAAATCTGATAGTTTAGAAAGAAGAAGAGTCCAAGCGAGACACGGAATCGATGCTTCAATGGTTGAGTCCCAGCGAGTCTCTGACGCGTCTTCTTCTCCGTCAAATCCCAGCGAGTCTTCTTCATGTCCATAATCATCTTCTCCTTTCTCAATTGACCAGATCTAAAAGTGAGACATGAAATCGTTTCAGAGATGGGAGACAGAATGAGAAGATGAAAAGAAAAAAGAAGAATGAATCTGGTCCATCTGCGGCAGAGAGAGAGAGAGAGAGAGGAGACGGGGAAACCAAATATAAAAAGAACAAATCTTAACCTTTGATTTAACCTAATCTAACGGCTGAGAAGGTGATCCGTGTATATGCATCTAATTGGGAGATAAACGCTCAGGTACTCCTGTCCGGAAAAAATGATCTGAGATACTCCTACCCGAAACTGTCCGGATTTGGAATTTAATATATCTTTATTTAAATTCAAAAATTTATCAAAAGACCACGGACCCAACAGAAACTTACATAGTTACAACCCAACCAGGGCCATTTCGCGGACCATCCAGACCCGATCCATAAAATTCGGATCTATTTCTCCATAACTTCCGAAACCTTTGTAAGACTTAGTGTAATCGTAAACTTTGGTGTAACTGTGTAGCGTAATAAAACCTGAACAAATAAATACTTTCTCAGTTACAAAGTTATGCTAAATTGAACTAAATCGCACATTTAGGAGTACTCCACATTTAGATTGCAATTTATTATTATGTTATTTGTTCGGCCACATGTGTTGTTATTGATATATTTATTGAAGTTCAAATAAAAAAGATTAGTTTGAAGGAAAAATCGAGAAATTACATAATGTTAATAGATAAATCTAGAGAAATAACTAGAGAAACTAGAGTAATTTATATAACAACTTAGTAAAACTAGATGAAACTTCTATGTCATAAACACCCAACTAATCTTCAATGGGCCAGGCACGAGCAGTCAAGTGTATGGCATACATATATCCCAAGCTGCAGAATTCCAGAAACAACGATCGCATTTCCACCGTAATCTGGATCCATCTAGGGAGACTACAAACATTGGAGGGTCTAGGTTGGAGCACCAGCAAGAATGTGGTACATTAGGATCTATCCTTTCAGCCACAGATATAAACGTGGGAGGTTTTTCGTAATCCCAATTGTGTCCGATTTCCCAACCAGTGATGATTTGAAACATCTCGTCAACATGTTGACGAGTAAAAGCAGGGTAGTTGTGAACAATTCCTCTACCATCAACGCTAAATGCTAAGTTCATCATAGCATCTACAAATTGTGCCAACACGCACCCTCTTTCAGCAGCACGATGTATTTTTTCCCTTCCTTCATCAAGTAAATGGAGGAAGAAGTACTCGTACATACCTCTCAGGTAGATTGCCTCAGGATTACCCAAACCGTAGCATTTAACCTTGAAAGCTCGAATATGATACAGCCTCAGAATCTCACTTTAGCTTTTCTCACAAGAAATCAAAACCGACAGCCTAAATGGAATGGAAATCGCCACTCAAAGATGTGAAAGGCTTTGAGATAAGATCATGAACCAGAACCTAAGTGAATCTCACACAAAGATAAAGGTTCCACACTTGTATCCTAAGAAAGAATCTCACATAACTTAGAAATAACAAGAACAAGCATAAAAGCTCTCAAGAGAAAATCTCACTTTTTTAATCAATACTCAAGTCTGTTTTTAAAATGAAATAAGAGGAGCTTTATAAATAGCTCTTGGAAAAAATCAAAGACATAAATGAAAGGCGGATTTCTAGGACAAATCATAATTAAGAGAAAATCAAATGGCTGGTCAAAAGGACTGATCTCAGGGGATTGCGATTTGCTTATTAAGGAGATGTTGACCACGACTTTAATACCTTTGATCCACATAATTATTAGCCGATAAGGAGGCTTAAGTGGTGGCCTTTGTTTGGGAACAGCAAGCTGAGTCAAACGAACCATGGGCTTGATGTCGTCTAGGTTCATCCGAGTACAAACATGGAAAGTATCGTCTACTTTAGGAGCAGCGGATTTGATGCCCGCATCATACCCTCCTCCTTGAAAAGGTTTTGTCCTCAAAACTTGCTCATGTGATATAAGGATGTACCTCGAATTTTTCTGGACCTCTTCTGATGGATCAAGCGGTTCAGGTTCTTTGTTTCCATGCTCAATTTGGGCCGCCTGTTGGACCAACTCCTCCAAACAATTGCATGAGTACCTTTGTATGTGGAAACGGATCTCATTGCTTAGCCCATAAACAAACTGGTCCATGACATCCTCATTCCTTACTCCTGGATTGAGCCGAATGTGAAGATGGTTGAATTGCTTGTGATACTCCATGACCGTCATATCATCTTGGCGAAGTGTGTGAAATTGCCTCCAGATTTCTTGATACTGATCGCGTGGGATGTATTGCTTCCTCATCAGATTTTTCATCTCATCCCAAGTTGTTTCTCGAGAGTACCGGCAATGATTTTTCTTTGCAGTAGATTGGCTCCACCAGTGTTGAGCTTGGTCGATGAGTTGATCAGCAGCAATGTATACCTTCTCGAAATCTGGACAGCGGCAAGAAACGAAGAACTTGTTCATCTTGTGCTCCCATTTAAAGTACTCATCTGGGCCTGATATTCCTGAAAAATAATAATCTTCTTGCTTCAAAAGACTCCAAGGATGGGCCGCCATGTTGCTGTTGCTGGACTGGTTTTCCATATCTTCTCTTTATACTTTTTTGTAGGAAAGAAAGTTTGAAAAACAAAACAGAAAAGTAGGAAAGAGTAAAACAATTTTCTGGTTTTTTTTTTTTGAGAATAGAATGACAAAAACAAAACAAAAGAAAAATAAAGATAGATAATAGGATCTTTTAGCTCTGATACCAAATGATACAGCCTCAGAATCTCACTTTAGCTTTTCTCACAAGAAATCAAAACCAACAGCCTAAATGGAATGGAGATCGCCACTCAAAGATGTGAAAGGCTTTGAGATAAGATCATGAACCAGAACCTAAGTGAATCTCACACAAAGATAAAGGTTCCACACTTGTATCCGAAGAAAGAATCTCACATAACTTAGAAATAACAAGAACAAGCATAAAAGCTCTCAAGAGAAAATCTCACTTTTTTAATCAATACTCAAGTCTGTTTTTAAAATGAAATAAGAGGAGCTTTATAAATAGCTCTTGGAAAAAATCAAAGACATAATGAAAGGCGGATTTCTAGGACAAATCATAATTAAGAGAAAATCAAATGGCTGGTCAAAAGGACTGATCTCAGGGGATTGCGATTTGCTTATTAAGGAGATGTTGACCACGACTTTAATACCTTTGATCCACATAATTATTAGCCGATAAGGAGGCTTAAGTGGTGGCCTTTGTTTGGGAACAGCAAGCTGAGTCAAACGAACCATGGGCTTGATGTCGTCTAGGTTCATCCGAGTACAAACATGGAAAGTATCGTCTACTTTAGGAGCAGCGGATTTGATGCCCGCATCATACCCTCCTCCTTGAAAAGGTTTTGTCCTCAAAACTTGCTCATGTGATATAAGGATGTACCTCGAATTTTTCTGGACCTCTTCTGATGGATCAAGCGGTTCAGGTTCTTTGTTTCCATGCTCAATTTGGGCCGCCTGTTGGACCAACTCCTCCAAACAATTGCATGAGTACCTTTGTATGTGGAAACGGATCTCATTGCTTAGCCCATAAACAAACTGGTCCATGACATCCTCATTCCTTACTCCTGGATTGAGCCGAATGTGAAGATGGTTGAATTGCTTGTGATACTCCATGACCGTCATATCATCTTGGCGAAGTGTGTGAAATTGCCTCCGGATTTCTTGATACTGATCGCGTGGGATGTATTGCTTCCTCATCAGATTTTTCATCTCATCCCAAGTTGTTTCTCGAGAGTACCGGCAATGATTTTTCTTTGCAGTAGATTGGCTCCACCAGTGTTGAGCTTGGTCGATGAGTTGATCAGCAGCAATGTATACCTTCTCGAAATCTGGACAGCGGCAAGAAACGAAGAACTTGTTCATCTTGTGCTCCCATTTAAAGTACTCATCTGGGCCTGATATTCCTGAAAAATAATAATCTTCTTGCTTCAAAAGACTCCAAGGATGGGCCGCCATGTTGCTGTTGCTGGACTGGTTTTCCATATCTTCTCTTTATACTTTTTTGTAGGAAAGAAAGTTTGAAAAACAAAACAGAAAAGTAGGAAAGAGTAAAACAATTTTCTGGTTTTTTTTTTTGAGAATAGAATGACAAAAACAAAACAAAAGAAAAATAAAGATAGATAATAGGATCTTTTAGCTCTGATACCAAATGATACAGCCTCAGAATCTCACTTTAGCTTTTCTCACAAGAAATCAAAACCAACAGCCTAAATGGAATGGAGATCGCCACTCAAAGATGTGAAAGGCTTTGAGATAAGATCATGAACCAGAACCTAAGTGAATCTCACACAAAGATAAAGGTTCCACACTTGTATCCGAAAAAAGAATCTCACATAACTTAGAAATAACAAGAACAAGCATAAAAGCTCTCAAGAGAAAATCTCACTTTTTTAATCAATACTCAAGTCTGTTTTTAAAATGAAATAAGAGGAGCTTTATAAATAGCTCTTGTACAAGATCAAAGACATAAATGAAAGGCGGATTTCTAGGACAAATCATAATTAAGAGAAAATCAAATGGCTGGTCAAAAGGACTGATCTCAGGGGATTGCGATTTGCTTATTAAGGAGATGTTGACCACGACTTTAATACCTTTGATCCACCTAATTATTAGCCGATAAGGAGGCTTAAGTAGTGGCCTTTGTTTGGGAACAGCAAGCTGCGTCAAACGAACCATGGGCTTGATGTCGTCTAGGTTCATCCGAGTACAAACATGGAAAGTATCGTCTACTTTAGGAGCAGCGGATTTGATGCCCGCATCAGAATAGCATTGACCTCGTTTGCCCAGTCATTGAAGAAAATGAGATCAGCCGATCTATAGAAGTGATCATGTCTTCCCACTTCATTGAACCCCGGAAAAGCAATCCTTGCACAACCAAAGTTCTGGATACCGGTCATTAATACTTTAGAGAGAATCTTATGAAGCATTGAAGGAGGGAGAGAAGTCAAGTTCACGTTTTCCATCTCTAACTCGAGTGTTTAACTGAGAATTCTGTCTAACTCTGATAAAAGAAAACGGTTAATGGTGAGAGAAATGAGAAATCACAAGTTTGTAGAAGTGATAAACCCTTAAAATTTAATGAACCACCGTGTCTATTTAAGTGTGATTTGATGGACTCCTCGAGAAGACACGACTTCTCTCACACGCCTTCTGAATATCTACACTCGCATCTCTTGGAACTGTAACTTTGTATAAGATATATAACAATATATAAAGTAAGTGAAACTAAGATATATAACTATATAAGTAAGTGAAAGTAATTGAGTTAGATTGTTATGAAACTAAGAAAAAATTCAAAATTTAGATTGCATAAATTTTTTGAAACTATGTAAAACGTAGGTATAGGATATATTAATTTAAAATGGTAATATTAAGGTTAAAGAAAAACCTGTAACTATGGAGTTGGGTGATTTGATGGACTACTCGAAAGAACACGACTTCTCTTATGAAAATTTCTAGTTTCGAAGTTTCTCTTATAATCATTACACTTGCATTTAAACGCCACAACACTACACCGTCATTAAGTAGTAGATCATCATAACCATTCCATTTAAACTCCACTTCGAACCCCGAGAAAGCATAACCACTCCAACTTATCTCACACGCTTTCTGACTGCAACAATCGCCTCTCCTGAAATTTAAGATATATAAATATGTAAACGTAAGTGAAACTCGGGGAGATCACGGGCTAGATTTATGAAACTAAGAAAAACGTAACAATTTAGATTGTATGAAAATTTGAAAATATACAAAACTTAATTAAATTTTTGATATTATATCGTTTTATTTTTCAAAAGATGGTCAGTTTCCAAAATGGATAATAGTTAGTGAATATATTTAGAGTTCAGATATTTAATGATATCAACTAGCAGTGTAGGAGATAATAAATGAAAAGGATAATATTAATTTTGAGAAAAAGCCTCGTCGAAAGAACACGACTTCTCTTGTGAAAAACGTCTCTTTTATACGCCACATCTCTTGGAATTCTCCATCTCTTGCATTTATAAGAATTCTGCATTTAAACACTCACCGTTACGAAATCTACTCTCTCATCTCTTCTCTAATCTCCTCTCTCATCTCTGCGAATACTCCATCTCTTCTCTCATCTCTCAACAAAGAAGATGGCAGAGTACAATAAGCTTTCCCAGGTTACTTTTAACCCCATGATCAAGGCTTGGCGTTTCAGAGTGCAACTAGACAGGATCTACCCTTACGCGATTACCAACCATGGGACTTACTATAAGTATATCCTTGCAGATGAAGATGTAAGTGTTATATCATCATCTCTCAAGTGTGTAATAAACATGTAACCGTGAGAAATAAAAACTTGATCCTTTTAACATGTAATAAACATGATCTTTGTACTTTATTTATGTAGGGATACAAGATGGAGATGACCACTGGTGGGGATTATCCAAATTTTAGAGGCCTTGAGAAGGAAGAGGGAAGATGGGTGGAAATCTTTGTGGTAGAAGTTGAACGGACCTACCCAGGTTTCCAGCCAACTAGCTCTCCGTTCAAAACTAAATGCTACGCGCTGTACGCAAGTCCGCATCATTGAACCTCTGAACAGTCGTCTTTTCTTGGACTTCAAAAGCATCCATGAAATCCCTCGCATGCACTGGCATGACCTCAGATATCCCATGGTATGTTGGTAATCTCAACAGTCGCATATCTTGGTTTCAGAACTTTGTATAACTCTATAGATGTAGGTGAAACTAAGTGAAACGAACTGATTTAGTTGAGTAACACTTATATGGTAGATACAATGGGAGTGGTCTTCAACACGGAAGCCTATCTCGATGCCCCTTTAGGACCAAGGATGGAGTTTTACATAAGGGACAACATGTGAGTATAAAGTAACATATGATCCAAGCAAAATTTATATATATATATAGATATATATATATATATATATATATATATATATATATATATATATATATATATATTGTAACTGACCCACTTTTTCTTTATTCTGAATAGTGACCATCAGATAAAATGTGAGGTGACCGGCAATCGGGCCTATGCCTTCCGGGATTGTCTTGATTACATGAGTGGTGGGGGTCGTAGACAGGTGATTGTGGCCCTTAAGATGTGGAGAGTCTGGAAATTTATCCGTAAGTGTTGTTTCTGTGACTAGTTGTAAATGTGATAGTTGAGTAGAACTTTTACTAAAATGACTTATACAAGTTATTTTGGTCCTTCTGAAATATGGCTTGAGACCGAAGGTGGATTTGCGGACTTCAGGTTCAATCCGCGTTTGCCCGAGGTTGAGGAATTCAAGCAGTCTCTACTAAACAGCGACCCTTATGTTCAGAAATACGGGGTTGAAGGTCTCGTGTAAATGTTTAATGTCGGATTCAACTTTGTTTAAATGCGATAAAACTATGTGTTAATGTTATATTTTCGATCTCTCTATTTTCCAACTTTATAGTTTCACTTAATCAATTGTTAAACTTTCTAAATTTAAGACAAAGTTGAATTTCGTTGGTTAACAGAAACTTAAGACAAAGTTCAATTGTTCAACTTTCTAAACTTAAGACAAACTTTATAGTTTCACTTAATGTTGACAGAAAAGTTTTCCACAAATCACTTATTGTACATCATAATTCCTAGAACTAAAACGGCTGTAAGAAGAACACAACCTCCAGATATCTTGGAACTCGTCATCGGACCTTCACTCCTTATTGTTGCTTTGAGAAGTTTAGCTTCTTCTTCGAGCATTCGAACTTGGCAATCCAACTGTTGTATAACATCGGTGAAAGCTTCATCAACCCATTTGAAAACGTGATTATCGTTCTAAAGCTACGACATGGATATTTTCAAAACGAGTAAGCATAATTCGTAAGCTTTCGAGAGTAAGTAAAAGATAAACGGATAATACCCTTAGTGAAGCTGCATAGAGATGAGCTCGGTGATTCCCACCCCGCACCAGCACTTAATAGGTATTCCCGGAGTTCGTACTCGTGTCCGACCACCGGTCGTGGAAGATGAAGCGGTGGACATCTCGATTACTCTGTGAGTTCGAGGAGAGGAATGAGAGAGAGAGAGAGAGAGAGAGAGAGAGATAGAGAGAGAGAGAGAGAGAGAGAGAGAGAGAGAGAGAATGATTTGAGAGAGAGAAAATGGAAGATAACAAATGGAGGAAAACCCAAAAAAATGTCTTTAATACTTCGATTAAACGATCTTGTGGTTTTAGAAAACTGGGAAGAAGGAAATTCGAAATTCGAAAAGCTGGGCGGGAAAATTTATCCTAGCGATTTTCGCAGTAAGTTTCACCAAGTTTTCAGTTTTAAGAAAAACATCAAAGTTGCACTTTTTAATTATTTCCATTTATCTTGGTTATACTCTACTTGAATCACTGATTTTTTGGTTACACCAATTAAATTATGTTTCCTAGATTCATTTCTCAGACGATCATATACACATAAACTTGATTTCGTGCCATACGAAGTTTTCAAATCTAACGAGGTCAGTTTTTGCCAAAAGGCTACAATAACACAATGTATTTCCTATATGACCAAGCAATTATATGTAATTTTAATATTTCTGATCAAATCATAATTAACGTAACATTAATAATAATAACCATATCATTACTTCAGTGACTTATTAAATTAACAAGTTGAGAGTTTACAAACGTATTACTCAGTTTTCCCATCGTAGTTATACTAGTAACGAAAACAATAAGTTTCACTTAGTTATACAATACACAGATACAAATTATTAGACCAACCAAAACGGTAACGAAAACAACAAGTTTCACTCGGTTTTCGTGTTTGGGTCAGGGAAAAAAAATCATTTTCGCACGAAAGAGAAAAAAAAAAGAAAGAGCTCTCGAGAGAAGGCGATTTGAGGCGATTGAAACAACAAATCGAACATGTAAGATTGTTTTCATTTCAATTTGGGTGTTGTTTTCCTTTAGTTTTACCGTTTGGTTTTGTGTTTTCAATGATTTCGGGAAATTTTGGTTTCAAATTAGGGTTTCAAAAATTGGGGATTTCAATCGATTTGTTGTTTCAATCGATTGGGGATAGTAAAACCGAACATGTATGATTTTTTCCATTTCGTTTCTTGTTTGCAAATGGCGAATCAGCATGAACCTCATTTCTTGAAGCCTCTGCTTCCTGGTTTCTACAGTGGTGTGGTATACACACGCTCTCTATTTCTCCTCTGTTTATGTCCTTTGCTTAACTCCTCCTTTGTTGACTTGTAGGCAATACCACTTGCCTTCTACTCAAAACACATAGAAGGAAAACCGAACCAAGGAAAATGGACACTACGATCGGATGCTTCACACAAAACTTTGGAAGTTATACAAGAAGGAAGAAGACTCACCGATGGTTGGAAAGCCTTCACCAAAGCACACTCCCTTCGCATCGGTGACATTGTCGTGTTCAAAAAGGAAAGAGACATGGTCTTTCATGTGACTCCTTTCGGTCCTAGTTTTACTGAGATTCAGTATACACCTCTTCAAGGGGATGATGCTGCGGATGGTGCTGCTTCTATCTCATTTGAATATTGTTTTGTTGCTGAGGTCACTCCGTCAAATCTCTCTGAAGACAAACTTGTGAGTAGTTTACTTTATGTGTCTGAATTTAAAATTTTCGTGAGGATACACTTGTGATCTGTTATGTGTCTTTACCTTCTTTGTTTGCAGCATCTTCCTGTGGAGCCTACGCGGTAGACTGCTCTGAACAATCGATGCCAAGAAGCAAAGCTGGTGAACAAAGAGGGGAAGTCATGGTCAGTCAGTTTGCGATTTAACGAAGCAGGCGGCATGTTTTACATCGGAAGAGGCTGGAGAAGGTTTTTGTGTTGATAACAGAAGCACCGTAGGAGACTTATTTGTCTTCAATGTGGTTGGAGATGGGGAAATTTCTCCATTGCTGTGTGTATGTCCGGAAAGGAAAGAGTGTACTGATTTACTAACCAACTACTTGAGCAGCAAGAATGGTGCCTCAACTTCCTCGTCTCTTCCTAAATGATGCATGTTTGTCTTGCTATTGTCTTATTGTATAATCTGCTTGTAGTGGACTTGTAATAGATGATCAACTCATCACTCTTAATCAACTCTTATATTTTATTATTTTTTTATTCTTAAGGACTCCTAATTGGATAACACCATTGGACTAAAAATTTAGATTAGAATTCTTAACTATTCAAAAAAAAAACTACTTAAATAATGCTAAGTATTCTTTTTAGAGGTACACCATTGTACATGGTCTTACCTATATGACCAAACAATAAGATGGAATTTTAATAATTCAGATTAACCATAATTAACATAACATTAACAATAAATAACCATCTTAGTACTTCAGTGACTTACTACTCAGTTTTTCCATTGTAGTTATACAAGTAAAGAAACCAAGTTTCACTTAGTTATACAACACACAAATACAAATTGATTCCCTCACAACGTTCCCATAAGATAAAAACACCAAAAAAAAACTGCAACCGAAAGGCTTACAACCTACTCTTCCTCTGTTTCTTGTGGGGATGTTCATCGTGTTCCAAACCAGTGCCCACATTCTCTTCTTCTCCATATCCACTCCCACGCTCACAATAGTTCCTACTACAAGAGCTCTCTACGACTGTTGATAGTTGCTCGGTTATTTGAACTATTTGCAATTCTTCAATGTCCTTCACATGCAAAATACTTCTTCTTTGCTCTCTATCCACTGATGTTAGATAAACAAACACATCTTCATCATCCAAAATATATGATTGCCTCTTAGGTTCCACTACCCATGGGATGTAACCCAAACTGAGCCTCTTCATAAACGGATCTATTCCCATCTTCCTGCATATCTTCTCCTTCAACATCGAATAAGTGATCTCCTGCAACGATGATGTCTTAAAGGACATAGCATACAAACGACCATCGGTTGGAATCCATTCATAATCATCTCCATCCTTCGAATAATGTCCATCATAATCAAAGTGTATGTTTGTCGAAAAAGGACTCATTGTCTGCAATATAAAAAAAATTAAACCCCTAAAGTTATACTTGGTTATACAGTTATACCATCAAAGTTATACTTCGTTACACCATGTTACACAGTTGTGTCAGTAGTCAATTAGTAATCGGCCAACGTCTAATCTTCTTTGATTGAATCGTCCTTTCATTCCTGACATTCAATCATATAGTTGTTGATTATTTGTTGATTATTCAATTGAGTAATAAACAGACCATCCACACTTTCATTCCTTTCTGATCTTCGATTAGTGAATAAGAAATTTCCAGTTACAATGAGTCGAGTATTTTAAACAGCTTTGATTCCCGACATTCAATTATACAGTTGTTGATTATCGAATTCCTTAATAAGTAGACCATTCAAACTTTCCGATCTTCCTCGATAAGTTCATGCACAAATACGAAATCTTCTATCTATTCGAAATCCCTGTGACGATTTGAGATACATACCCTGTTACACGGAATCAAAAGCGACGAGACCGCAATAACATGCAAGGAAGAACAAGGGAATGTTCTTAGAAGACTGGACTCGACTAATACTCCAGAAGAAGAACTCCTCGACGACGGCTCGATGAATATCGATCAATTTAGAATAATTTGGAGAGAGATAATTTTGAATTATTCATCAAACAATTCATTAAATCGGTCATGGGCATTTTCGACATTAACCACCACCGTTGAGAGTATCAGAATAAATAAGAGTACTCCAGATTTTGTGAGAGTATGTTAGATCACTTTTTGCTTCATTAAGAGCATCTGAGGTTTTCTCTCTCTAATTGATTGAGAGAACTTTGTTTTTCCTTTTTATTTCTTTTGTCTTGTATTCTCATTATTTTATGATTTTTTTTTTATATTTTAAGCAACTTTTATTAATTTTTTTATATTTTGTGGTTTATAATTCAGATTATAAGTTTTAAGATTTGAGATTATTGTTTCAAAATTTTGAGATTATTGTTATGATAAGATTTGACATTATTGTTTGAAAATAATAATTTGATAGTTTGAATTAAGATTTGGATGTGAAGTTTAGGGTTTGAAGTGTAATATTAAGGGTTAGCCTTAAGTATTTGATTAACAAATTAATGTTTGTATATTGGATGTGAAAAAATAAAATTTTAGCTTAGAATTTAAAGTTTGAAACATGATATAAGGTTTGGGATTAAGTTTTGTGGTTTAGGGTTTTAAACTCATCAAACTCCATATAATAATACCACACTAAATATATAAACCTCTAAAGAATTATATATACATATATATTTTTCTTATAACAAAAATTTAATCTAAATTTAGTATTTGGATTTAAAATGTTCATTTTGAAATTTTAATAAGTGTTGGATATTAGAGTTTAGGGCATGTTTAATATAAGGTTTGGAGTCAAGTTTTAGGGTTTAGGGTATAAACCCCTAAATTTTTATGTATTAAAATATTTTTTTATTTATCAAAACTCTAATTATATTTTTATCCTTTATTTGTTTTATCAAACATATAAATCAAAATACAAACTTTTGATCTATTTAAAATTCATTGAAACTTTAATTTTACATTTAAACATATAATAAATTATAAACTCTAATTATTATTTTAAACCATAGATTAACATATGATCTTAATACACCCCTAGTATTCTTGGTTGAAACAATTCCAGTGGATGGATGTGGTCTCCTACTGCCATGTAGTTTTTGAATTAAGATTGAAGTATAAATTTTTGTCTCAGATGGTTGGTTGCGACCTGTGCTCCACTTGTCTCTTTCAAACCTTCTTTGCTGTGGAGTTTCTCTGATAACAACAGCATGCTTCTGGTTTTTTTCCAACTGATCATACCCTCTTTGCTTGTACTCATCTCTGGATGATATGCTTTTCCTCTGCTGCTGTATGTCTTGTCTGAATTTTCTCAACTGATCTTTGCAGATTTTATCTATGCTAGCCATGAATGCTTCAAGAAACAGTTTATCATTTTTGCTGAGTTCTTCCTTGTGCTCCTTAGCCATTACCTGAGACACAAAAGAAAACAAAAACCAGTAAGTTAGTAACTAGTTCCAAAAGAAACAAACACTAAAAGATAAATACAACCCAATTTCACTCCATGATCCATAGGTTTTGAAAAATACAACAAAGGATCCAGATTATCAAAACCACAAACTGATAAATTCAGAAAACAACAAGCAAAAACAAACAAAACAGGTTGATAATGAGGAATAGTTTAATAATCAGAAACAGTTTGATAATCAAAAACAAATCACACAATGATCAATCAATCTTGAACCAAACAGGACAAGATCAAAACGAAAATCAAACCCTGTATAATACAAAAAATTGACAAGTAAGTGATCAACTTAGAGATAAGGGGATCAAGAATCATACAGTACTAAAATAACTAATTTTAGTACCAAGACCATATAATAAAAAGGTATAAAATTTCCACCTCTCCAGCATTAAGATGAATCTTTATTTGTCAAAGAAGAGTAATACAGAAGACAAAGTATCTTGTGTATCCATTCCCATTACAAGCCTTCAAAATGGATTCATTTTTCAAATTTTACAACAAAATATGATTTTTGTTTTGAGGATTCTATAGATCTGTAATGTTAACCTGTGCGTAAGCAGTAGTGTTGGGATTGAGTTGCGTGTTTTTCTTTCGAGGTTCTTCTTTTTGTTACCAGTTTCACCAAAAAAATCAGCTCTTCTCTTGTTGAACTCGAAAGGAGAATACTTCGAACCGTTCTTGGCTTTGTTCTTCTACATTCTGGTATTGTCAAACGTGAAAAAGGATTAGAATTGAAAGAGAAATGATGCAACGAAATTGGGAACTTGTTATAATCAAAACTACGAAAGTTTGACCAAGTGTCGAAAACACCTAAAGCCTTACATCGGCAACAACCACAGTTGTTGAGTAGTACTTATATAGTTACACTCTTAACATGGCTCAAAGGCTTGATCTGGAAGAGGATGGCTTTCTCCCATAAGTGATTCTATCGGGTACGACATAATAAACAACCAAACTTTTCTGCAAAGTTAAGAATAGGTTTTAGAAAGACGAAAAAGCTTCGAGAAGAAATCTAAGGACTTTCCGAACAAAGGAATTTCGTAAACTTAACTATCGTCATATTGGAAATCATCAGAAAACCGAATAAAACAATCTGCGATTCTCCAAATTAGCAAAACATGGCGGTAACGTTCAAACTCCCCGAAACGGTAAAGCCGTTATTAAGGACGAAAACGATATAACCTCGAGGTTAACGTCTACGATTGTTTCTCCGTAGGAAAACCGAATAAAACAATCTGCGATTGTCCAAATTAGCAAAACACGCGGCCGTAACGTTCAAACTCCCCAAAACGGTAAAGCCGTTATTAAGGACGAAAACGATATAACCTCGAGGTTAACGTCTGCGATTGTTTCTCCTTATATTCTCCAAGAGGATCTCGGGTCGAGAAAATGAGAAACGATCGAAACCAAACAACCGACCAGCTTGCCAACAGGCGAGCTGGCCATCCCTGACCAGCTCGCCTGTTGGCGACCTAAACCGTCCAGTCCAGCTCGCCAACAGGCGAGCTAGCCAGCCTTGACCAGCTAGCTTGTTGGCGAGCTGAACCGTCCATTCCAGCTGGACATCCTTGACCAGCTCGCCTGTTGGCGAGCTGAACTAAACCATCCATGCCCCTCGACTCGATCATACTCTGAACCGTGATCGTAACATCTCTCGTTTCGTCTTACCATTGGAGTTTTACGATAAAAACCGTAAAAGACTTGTTTTCTCGTAGAACCTGGAGTAAATCGTATAAAACGTCAATGGTTAAACAAAAAACCGAACATTGCCAAACTATACGATTAACTCGAGATATTTTATAAAAAACTGCTAAAGACTTGTTTTCTCGGAAAACCTCGACTAACTCGTATAAAATGGTAACGGTTAAACAAAACACCAAACATTACCAAACTATACGATTAACTTAAGATGTTTCATAAAAAAACAGCAATTTATCAGGAAATGATCTCATCTAAAGTTGTAAAATGACTAAATCGCAAACGGCTCGAAAAGTCATAAAACGCGATAAAGGCCCACACACGACTTTAGACAAGATCCAGCCCAAAGATATGATGAATGTTTACTCATTATTCGCAGGAGTGGGAAAATGTCAAATTTGAAGATAAAATAGAAGTTTTCCGAAGAAAATGTAAAGATCAAGAAAAATGGAAGATTTCCGATAAGCGCGAACAAGGGCGGAAAAGGAAAGACCAACCGCCTGGAGAAGGATTATATAAGCAGAAGGTCGAGGATAAGAACAAAAGAGGATTTTCCAGAGCTCTCATCTCACAGATAAACTTAGCACTTGGAGCTTTTAGGCAATTTTCCATTTTTGTTATCGAGCTGCGTCTCAACTAGGGTTTTAGTCTTTGGTTGCTAGAACTAGGGAACTCACCGTCAGCTGTTGTGGCCAAGGCTTTTACCTCGTTGTACCGTTCTTACGCAAAATCGAAATAAGAAACATTTTTGCTCTCTTTTTTATTCTCGTTTCATTTTATTATCTTTCTCGTATTCTGATTGAGTCTTTATGATTTATTTCTTTCGCCATAACTCTGACTGTTTTACAATGGGACATTGTAATTTAAATCTGAGGGATGTTTACTGATGTTTAATTTATTGTTGAGTCTTATTATGATGTTTTCGAAAAAAAAAAGAGAGAGTTTTTATTGAGTCAATGGGATTATGATTGTTTTAAATTTTTGCTTATTATCTAACCACACTATAGCACCATTCTTATTTGTTGACAGCAGAGTATACTAGAGATACTAAAGTGGATCATCCTGCCACTAGAAAACACTTGCTTAGAATGTTTGAAGGAACCGAAGCTGACCTCCAACCCTAATTTAACTAATTTGCTTGCTTTGGGGCTTGGTATACATTTGATCGGATTCCTCCTTCAAGCCTGGAAGGTATAAGTCTGTAAACTTTTGGTTTCCATCTCTCCTCTCTTCAGAATCTAGAAGAGAAAAGATTGAAATGATTTCCTGAGATGCAGAGGGGTAGGTACATTACTGATGACCCCACTATTCTAATTCAAGGAATGATCACACATTGTGGAAGTGAGGGGTAGGTACATTACCGATGACCCCATTATTCGCCTACAATTTGTCAAAATAAAAATCAATAAGGTGAACGAGATGCAAGGAATTAGTACTTGTCTTAGTTCACTGGCATTGAATTAGAAAAGATTTAGAGAAGAGGGATATAGGGAGAAAACAAAACCAGAATATGATTACCTGTTTACTCAGATACCTGATGGGGTAAGAGTCCAAGTATCCTTTGATTGATACTCTCAAGGTAAAGCCTTCACTTTATTTTATGTAAGAAATGAGGTTAGTAGAGGGGTGAGTCAAGGTAGTATTTGCTAAGTTGCTGATAGATTGGATTTGGTTGCTAAGCTAGGATGTGGTGTATAAAGTATCTCTGAGGCTAGCACTTATTTTATGTGGTTGAAACATAGTAGAGGGGATAGTATTAGGTTAAATATTTTGTGAATCCCAGTGATTTCAAACCTCTTTCAGAGAGACTTACTGTTTGTTTTGCTTGAGGACAAGCAAAAGGGTAAGTCTAAGGGAGTTGATATACCATGGATTTTACCCACTTTCAGCCATGGTATATAAGTATTTTAAGATATAATTATTATGTATTGGAGTCTTTTTAGAGAAGTTACAAGTTCAGGTATGTTCTGGAGAAATATGGTGATTTGGTGTCTTTTGGATCCCTTTGAGTGCAGAACTGCATAGACGTATCAGATGTGTATCTATGGATGGAGACCTTCCCACCATTAGATTTTTCCCAGCGTCTCACACAAGATAGATATATGAGTTATCTTTCCAATGCCACCGGTTTAAGGTCAATCAGCATCCTGTTGCAGAGGTTATGCCCGTTTTACTGAAGAGTGGTCAGTCTGCCTCGCGAGAGGAAGCTATCAAGAAGATAAAGAAGAATCGATCAATGCAACACACTTGGTGTCGATTGATGGAATCCCAGAACGCGGGCCGAGTTTGTTTTATGACTGATTTTGGCCCAGGATTTACCACAAATTACCATAATGTCCATGCCCGACCTGGAATCCTATTTTACTGTTTTCTAAGCCATTGTTGATGGCTATGCTTAATTTTGTATGGAGAGAGAGATTTGGATTGGAGAGAGAGATCTGAACACCTTGAGAGAGGGAAGATCTTGAACTCCCTTGTTTCTTTATTCTACTTTGTCTCTTTATTAGTCTATTGCAGTATTATTCAGATCATCATAATGTTTCTTATGAATATGTCTTAGTAGTTTTCTTGTTAGATTTAGGGTTCTTCAAAGGTTGATTCATGGTTTGCTAAATATATGTTGTTATTAAGGTTACTTAATTAGTTCTTCATCTATATTATCTTAGGATTGATTTGTGCAAGTGAGAGCTTGGCATGTTTCTTAAATAAGAGTATTATGATCTGATTAGCTAGGTGCATATGAAAGTTGATCTAGGTGGTTAGAGAACACATCAAACTCATTCGCTACAGCTATCTAGAATTAGTATCGATCGACACCCCATAGGAAACATTGATCGATAATCCCTTAGGACTCGCATAGGAACGTTGGATTCCCATGTCTAAGCATTAGATAATCTATGCATTCAAAAGTTGATAGATTATAATTTAATAAGTTTGAGTTCGAGAACAATTGATATTCATAAACCCTTTATAACCATAAATTGCTTACTTATCATACCTGAGAGTTTACCTAGATCTAGCTATCTTCCAGCTTGTTAGCAACCTCAATTCAATCTTCTGAGCAACTGCCTTGCTCGCCTCATTTATTTACTGTTTTAAACCATTAAACCAACTTCCAGTCTAGGTTTATTTTAATTATTATAATCTATTGTGTAATCCTAGAGTCTCTGTGGATTCGATCCCTAATTACTACAATTGAACCTCTTATTTGAGAGAGTAATTCACTCCTTAGGGTAATTTGTGATATCTCTTGAGTAATTCACTTGTTATAGGTAGGGTTTAAATAGGTTAAGTCAAAGTAAGCATGCCGAAAAGCCCATCACGAGAGAGAAGACCGGAGCTCGTGGAGATAATCGACGAGGTGAAGAGAGCTATAAAAGAAGAGCGAGAACAAAGAACAATGGCCACGAAAAACCCTAAAGCTCACCATTAGGATCAATAATCGATCCTGACCACACGATCTAAAAAGTGGCCAATAAGTCCTGTAGATTGATACACGTGACGCCCCACTTCCCCAAATATTTGAAGATGTTGGACGGTTAAATTAGAAGTTCGCCCTTTCAGTTTTTCAAACTAAAAGCGTTTGGAGACAAATGTTAGGCCCAAATTCGACCCAATAAAATTAATCCCACACACGGCCCGGCTCTCGACAAGCACACAGAGATAATAGATGGGCCCGATGTTGGGGTCAAAATTAGTCACGGAGTCAATGGCTAAAAGTCCAGGAAAAAGTATGCAAGAAACTATAGACTTTCTACGAAGATACGAATTTACGAAAAACTCGTATCAAAGTATGAAATAATTAAAAAGACCTCATGTTGGGGTCAAAAATGGTAATCTCGAAATCAACGTCTATGATTACTTTTCCATATACTCTCCAAAAAGATCTCAGGTAGAGAAGACAAGAAACGACCGAAGCCAGACAGCCGACCAGCTCGCCAAGACGGCAAACTCCAGCTCGTCGGCTTGGCAAGCTGACCACGACCCATCAGCTCGCCCAGTTGGCGAGCTGGCCGTGCCTAACCAGCTTGCCGGCTGGGCGAGCTGGCCGTGCCTAACTAGCTCACCGGCTGGGCGAGCTGGCCGTGCCTAACCAGCTCGCCGGCTGGGCGAGCTGGCCGTACCTAACCAGCTCGCCGGCGGGGCGAGCTGGCTGTCCTAACCAGCTCGCCGGCTGGGCGAGCTGAACCGTCCCGTCCAGCTCGCCAAGCCGGCGAGCTGGCCGTGCTTGACCAGCATGCCGGATGGGCGAGCTGAATCGTCTCGTCCAGCTCGCCCAGCTGGCGAGCTGGCCGTGCTTGACCAGCTCGCCGGCTGGGTGAGCTGAACCATTCCATCCAGCTCGCCCAGCCGGCGAGCTGGCCGTGCTTGACCAGCTCACTGACTAAGCGAGCTGAACCTTCCCGTCCATCTTACCCAGCCGGCGAGCTGGCCTTGCTTGACCAGCTCGCCAGCTGGGAGAGCTGAACCGTCCCATTCGGCTCGCCCAGCCGGCGAGCTGGCCGTGCTTGACCAGTTTGCCGGCTGGGCCAGCTGAACCGTCCCGTTCAGCTCGCCAAGCTGGTGAGCTGGTCGTCCCAAACCAGCTCGCCGTCTTGACGAGTTGAACCGCACCGTCCAGCTCGCCAGACCGGTGAGTTGACCAACCCAAACCTCACCATTTGCATTGCCCGGATGCAAGGCATATGTCCCTCGACTCGATCATACTCTGAACCGTGATCGGAACATCTCGCGTTGCGTCTCGATCCGTCTTACCTTTGGGTTGTCTGCTGGGCTGAAACCATCCGTACATAGTCCAAGGTAGACATTTCTTCTCTCATACGCAAAATCTGGATATGTTGATTGGAAATGCTTCCAAGGTTTTGCATCTGAAGGATGTCTAATCTCACCATCTGTTGAATGCTGCGCATGCCATCTCATTGGTTGCGCTGTGCGTTCAGACTGATACAACCTCTGTAATATATACGTAAAAAAGGCAAATACTACATCCTTTTGTATGGCACTGGAACTCTTCCACTCGTATCTTTATAACGAGTCTTCCCACAAAATTTGCATGTAACCCGCTGCTCATCCGCCCTCCAATAAATTATGCAGTTATCGCTTCATACATCTGTTACATGATACGATAAACCAAGATCAGCTACCAGTTTATGATTTGTTTTGCACTACTAGAGAGATGGTGACTGATCTTTTAAAATCTTCTGAGTCCCTGCTGTTTTCAAACCTCTTTTAGAGAGACTGCATGTCTGTTTTGCTTGAAGACAAGCAAAAGGGTAAGTCTAGGGGAGTTGATCGACCATGGATTTTACCCATTTTTAGCCATGGTTTATAGGTGTTTTCACATATATTTACTACAATATAGAGTCTATTTAGAGTATTTACAGGTTCAGATACGTTCTGGAGAAATATGGTGATTTTGGTGTCTTTTGGAGCCTTTAAGTGCAGAACTGCACAGATGCGTCATATTTTTAGATCTGGATGGACATCTTCCCATGGTTCGATTGAGCTGATCGTTTGACACAAGACAGAGCTTTGAGTTAGCTTTCCAATGCCATCGGTTTGGGGTCAATCCAACGGTTAGATCAGAAGTTATGACCGTTTTACTAAAGAGTGGTCAGTCTGCCTCGCGAGAGAAGGCTGCCGAGAAGATATGTGCATGTAGATCGACGGGAGACACTTCATATCGATCGATATGAATGCCAGAATGCGGGCCGAGTATATTTCATGACCGACTGAAGCCCAGAAGATACCACAAAGTTACCAAAATATCCTTGGACGACCAGAAACCCTATTTATGTTATTTGCAAGCCATTGTTGACGGCTACGCTTTCTTTTTCATCTTTTGTTTTCATTGTTCTTAGTTAGAGAGTTGGAGAGAAGATCAAATCTCCTTCAGAGATTGATTGGAACTCCATTGGAATTATCTTTTAATCTCTTATTCTATTATTATTCAGACTATGATTTGTGTTTCTTCTATCATGTCTGAGTAGTTCATCTTGTTAGGTTTAGGGATTTCATGAGCTTAATGTTAAACTGAACACCAATTAGGATTGCTAGAATAACTATAGATCTCTCCACCAGGGTGATTTATAATACTAGGATCTGGAGTAATTAGGATATCATGAAAGTGTGACTGATTGCTTGAACCTAGAATCATAGGACAACTGAGATGCACTAGAGTGCAGTCAACTAACGGAACCCGAATCCTCCTGGATTAGATAGTTAGGCGCATATGAGAATTGGTCTAGGAATCTAGTTGAACATAATCGATTAGGTCGTTAATGCTTGTCTGAGGTAATATCGATCGACGCTCAGGCCATAGCATCGATCGATACTCGTTTCTTGTTCGCATGCGAAAGCTGGAACAAGGACTTAGACATCTGATTAGTAATTGCATTGATAGATGGGTTACTTACTTATTAAAATCGAGTTCTAGAATAAATCTATAAGCTATTAGCATCTTGAATTGTAGTTTTGAATCTCTTGATTGATAAATCTCTAGGTCTAGCTATTTCTCCTTATTGCTTACAAACTCAACCAATCGAACAACTACCTTGTTCACATTGCTTTTATTTACTGTTTTATAACCTATTTACCTAGCTTAACCTTGATTTCTATAGTCTATTGTGTGCCCCTTCTCTCTATGGATTCGATCCCTAAGTAATACAATTCGACCTCTTTTGATGAGAGTAAAATCACTCCTTAGGGTAATTTGAGTGATATCATTACCCTAAACCCAGCACACTGGTATCTAACGTCTCAAGGCATGAAATGAGATCCTAAAGGCATGTCTCTTCGTCCATATCTAAACGCTCACGAGATTCTAAACATCCTAAAACGAGTAAATGAATAGGGCGATCTACGAAAAAGAGTTAGACTATGAGATGACAACTCATATTCTTCCCTCCACATTCATACGATTACAAACTTTCTCTTAAAATGCAAAACACAATTTAAAAGACGGCCGCAAAGCGGCACAAACTTGAAGCTACATACGGCCAGTCCAAAAATATAATTGCCACACTCGGTCGAAGCAAACAGCCTACGAGGCAAGTCTCGAGGCTGATATAAAACACCATCGACATCACCATGTTCGATAATCTCTACGCATAACTAGACTGTAAAGGTCTCATTGGAAAACAGGTCGTACGAACCTTAACTCTAAGGCGAACTACGAAAGGCTTAATCCCTTCAAGAGGGTACGACCTTAACTCTAAGGCGAACTTCAAAAAGGCTTGATCTCTTGAACTCGCCCAGGCAGTTCGATATCTCGTCCAGATCTATAAATTGAAATACGTTCGGCTTGATCCTCGAAAGGAGTACGTAGGCAGCCTTTCAGAGGATCAGTAAGAAATAATTCAAATTTTTTTTTTATCTTTTTCGTCTTTTGTTATCGAGCTGTGACTCAACTAGGTTTAGGGTTTTATGTTGTTAGAACTAGGTAACTCGCAGACGGCCCCTGCAGCCAAAGCCTTTATAATCTCTTGTAATGATCGCAACGGTCTTACGAGAAATTTGAAATAAGATCTACTTTCTTTATAAATTCATTTTATCATGTTTATCATATTTTCTACATTTATTTGGTTACTTGTCGTTTGCTCTCGCATAGATTCGGGTCCTCTGGAAATTAGGGTTTTCCTAAGTTTCCTTATTTTACGGAAATCGACGGTGTGAATTTTTGGTTCCCATACCCGATCGAAAAGTTGAAGTAAGCAGGCCGAAAAGCCCATCACGATGAGGTGAAGATAGATATAAAAGGAGAGCGAGAACAAAGAACAAGAGACACATAAAACCCTAGAGCTAACCATTACTCCCATCGACCTCATTTCTTAGTCTCTTACTTTTTTAATTTCGATCTCTCTTTTTTTTCCGATCTCGATTAGTTCTTTGTTCCAATTCTCATATCAATAAAGTCCATTTTTATCAACTGAATTCCGATTGTATCGTTGTGTTCTAAGAGCCTCGTTGCCCACATCATTTGTCTTCCCTAGATTTAACTCTTAATCACTACAAAATACTTAGTGTAGATTTTAGGATCTACACCTATGTTCTAGACTTGCTAACTAGAAACCTGATCTAAGGAGTTTAGATTTGCTAGAGTATAGGGAGAGCTTAATCTAAGGATCTTTAACTCACGCATAAAGCTTAATTCGGAGTTCGTCAATCAATACTTGTTGGTGTCAAAATCGGTTACGACGAAATAATTACCTAAAAATATCTCGAGAGAAGTTATACGAGAAAAACTTAGTAACTTATCGGTAACACGAAGTTACTAAACACTTAAGGAGAACCTAAGGAAGGCTACGAGATCTCCTGGGAAAAGATACGAACACACCAAACAAAGCAACAGACCAACGAAACTATCCACTTCGCCCGTCGGGCAAGGTGGACCGGTCAACCTTGCCCGACTGGCAAATTGGATCGACGATCAATCCATTTTACCTGTCAGGCAAAGTGGACCGGTCCACCTTGCCCGATGAGCAAAGTGGAACGATGACACGGTTCACTGTGCTCATTCAGCGAGGTGGATCGGTCCACTTCGCCTAACGGGCAAAGTGAATCAATCTAATTAACCGAACTCTACTTCATCATGTTCCAAGAGCTTCCTCTCTGACCTTCGGTTGAACCGTCTCTCATTTCGTCTTGCTCAGAGTTAATATCAATTTTTTTTTTAAAAAGGTACTAATACGTTTTCTTTGCAAAATCCGAAAAGATCGTATAAAACGACAAGGGTTCACTAAACACCTTAAGTTGTCTCCCTTATACAAGAAGTTAAAATTTCCTTAAGGATCGACGTCGTTTCGGAAGCATTCTTTTTATAAATCGTAAAAATGTTCAAGTCTAAAAACGGTTCGAGAAAGGCCTAAACGAGACCCAACGGCCCATTTTACGATATATTAGAAATTGAGCCCATCCGGAATGACAATCTATTCCTTTTATTTGCAGAAGAAGATAAATGTTAAAATTCAAGAAGATAAATGTCAAGTTTCCGAAGATAAACAGAAGATCGTGGGAAAATGGATTATATCCAAAACTCATGGGGACTTTCTCGAAACTAGTGAAAACCCTAACCCAGAAAACCCGAGTTATCCTTCTCTACGGAGCCACTAGAATCCGGGAAAGGAGGCTCTATTTCGAGATTCCTTCGCAGGAAAAACGTCTGAGCAAAATCTAGACAAGACGACTCCTGAGCAAGTACAGAAAAATCCGAGCGACCTTCCACCTTTGGAGGAAGACGTCAAAGACAGAGAAAAGCGCGTCAACGTGGATTCCCGCAACTCGTCTGAAACCTTGGATTAAAATGCGGACGTTCATCCATGACCTACAAGAAGCCGATCTTCTTGTTAAGATTTGCTCAATGAACCCATGACTGAAGAGGAGGAAACTCTTTACTGGGAATAGCAGAAAAATTTAGCCGAGGAGCAAACTCGTAAAAATCGGAAAACTCGCAGTAGAAGTTAAAGCCATGAAATCTCAAATCCATCACGCAACTAGCTCTATGCCAGAAATCGATCGCCCGCTCGAAGAAGCCCACAAAACTCTCTTCACTGCACGAATCACAAACACCAAGGTGTCGGATCTTTTGGTGTCAATAACGGTAATCTTGAAATCAACGTCTACGATTATTTCTTACCATAATTTCGTGAAAGGATCTCAGATTGAAAACCGAAACATCCAACCCGCCGTAATCACGAGCAGATTCGATCGAACCAGTTTGCCGTGCGCCAAGCTGAACCAACCGGTTCAGCTCGCCGTACGGCAAGCTGGTGGCCACAAACCAGCATACCGTAGGGCAAGCTGAACCACTGGGTTCAGCTTGCTGTATGGCGAGCTGGTTCACTCAAATCAGCTCTCCGCACGGCTAGCTGATCGTCTCGCAACAGCTCGCCGTACATCGAGCTGACCAGTCCAAGCCCTGCTCCCCACATTCCTGACACGAAGCATACGTCCTTCGACTCCAATCGTGCTATGAACTGTGATAGGAATGTCCCTTGTTTCTTCTCAAGCCGTCCTCTCAATCAAGTCTTATGATAAAAACCGTAAAGTCTTGTTTTCTCGGAAGAACTTGAGTAAATCGTATAAAATGGCAACGGTTAGACGAAATATCAGATATTGCTAAGATATACGATTAACTCGAGATGTTTTATAAAATATCAGCGTCGTATTATGGAACGAGCTCGTTCGAAATCACAAAACGGTTAAGTCACAAAAACAGGCTCGAAAAGTCCTAAAACGCGTTAAAAGCCCACTCGCGACTTTAAACGAAGTCCAGCCCAAATATACGAGAAAGGTTTGTCTATTTACTCGCACAAAGAAGATAAATGTCAAGATTGAAGATAAATGTCAAGCTTGAAGATAAATAGAAGTTTTTCGAAGAAAAAGGAAAAGATCGATATAAATGGAAGATTTCTGAGAGACTCGAATCTGGGTGAAAAAGGAAGGACTAAACCGCCTAAGGAGGGAGTATATAAGTAGAAGATTGGGGACAAGGGCAGAGGACGAATTAGACCTAGAAAAACAGCTGTTAGCTTATGCGAATTTAGGACTTAGGTGGCTAGACTAGCAACTCGGATCCTTAAAACGGTTTGTCGTCTAAGTTCTGCGATTCTGTTTGTAGCAGCATTCAATCTCTTTATCAATACTAGATCTTACGCAAATTCTTCATCTATATTCTCTTCATCTTTTTTCATTTTAGTGGTTTCCACAGAGATTCAGGACCTTGTCAACCTTATGGTCCGAGCCGGAAGCATAGTCAAAATCGTCGAATTCCTAGTCGTCGATCAACCCATGTCCTACAACGCAATCATAGGGACACCGTCGTTAAATTCGATGCGAGCGGTCCCGTCAATGTACCATATGTGTCGTAAGTTTCCGACTCCGCGTGGAATCGAGACCATCCGGGGAAATCAGAGAACCTCGCAGGTTTGCTATGCCGTGGATTTAAAACGGAAAACTCTGCCGGCTGACGCTCCTTCCAAAAAGAAAAAGAAACCGTCTGCCCTCGACGACTCCTCAGAACAAGATAAAACGTGGAGTTCATCGCATGTTCTCCGAATAACTCGGAAAAACGATGGAAGTGTACATCGACGATATGCTTGTGAAATCACTCGAAGAACAAGATCATGTCGTGCACCTCCAAGAATGTTTTTAGAGACTCAATCTTCATAACATGAAGCTAAATCCCGCAAAGTTTCGGTTCGCCGTCGCGTCCGGAGAATTTTTGTGATATCTCGTTACCTACCGAGGGATTGAGGCCAACCCAAAAATATCACGGCGCTGATAGAGATATCCCCTAGGGCGAAACGCGAAGTACAAAGATTGACCGGCAGGGTCGCGGCACTTAACCGCTTTATCTCGCGATCAACAGAATGTCTTCCTTTCTACGAAACTTTGAAGGGAAACAAAAAGTTCGAATGGTCCGAAGAATGCGGGAAAGCTTTCCAACAGCTAAAGCATTACCTAGCTACCCCGCCAGTACTCGCGAAACCTGTAGAAGGAGAACCACTATTCCTCTACATCTCGGTATCGACGACCGCCGTAAGTGGCGTCCTCATCCGAGAAGAAAGCGGCGAACAAAATGCAATCTTTTACGTGAGTAAGACGCTACTGGACGCGGAAACGCGATATCCGATGATGGAGAAACTTGCATTAGCGGTGGTCATGTCGGCAAGGAAACTGAGACCATATTTCCAGTCTCAGACTATTGTCGTGCCTACTTCTTTCCCTCTCCGCACAAGTGTGCACAGTCCCAGCCAATCGGGAAGATTAGCAAAATGGGCAATCGAGCTAAGCGAATACGACATCGAATATCGCGCAAAGACTTGCGCGAAATCGCAAGTACTCGCAGACTTCTTAGTGGTACTCCCGACGGGAGGCGCACCCGACAAAGAGCCAAACTCGACCTGGATCCTATACGTTGACAGATCCTCATCCAAACAAGGATCCTGATCCACAAAGCAGGAGCACATAATAGACTATAGAAATCAAAGTTAAGCTAGGTAAACAGTTTATAAAACAGTAAATAAAAACAATGTGAAGAAGGTAGTTGTTCGATTGGTTGAGGTTATAAACAATAAAGAGAAATATCTAGACCTAGGGATTTATCAATCAAGAGATTCAAAACAACAATTCAAGATGCTAACATCTTATAGATTCATTCTAGAACTCGATTTTAATAAGTAAGTAATCCATCTATCAATGCAATTACTAATCAGATGTCTAAGTCCTTGTTCCACCTTTCGCATGCGAACAAGAAGTGAGTATCGATCGATACTATGGCCTGAGTGTCGATCGATATTACCTCAGACAACCATTAACGACCTAATCGATTATGTTCAATTAGATTCCTAGACCATATTCTCATATGCTCCTAAGTATCTAATCCTCTCCTAACTAAGAACAAAAACAAAAGGTGAAAAGAAAGCGTAGATAGCGTAGCCGTCAACAATGGCTTGCAAATAACATAAATAGGGTTTCTGGTCATCCAAGGGCATTCTGGTAATTTAGGTTTCTTCTGGGCTTCATTTGGTCATGAAATATACTCGGCCCACATTCTGGCATCCATATCGATCGATATGAAGTGTCTCTCATCGATCGACATGCACATATCTTCTCGGCAGCTTTCTCTCGTGTGGCAGACTGACCACTCTTTAGTAAAACATGCATAACGTTTGATCTAACCGTTGGATTGACCCCAAACCGGTGGCATTGGAAAGATAACTCAAAGCTCTATCTTGTGTCACCATGGGAAAGTCTCCATCTATATATAAACATCTGACGCGTCTGCGCAGTTCTGCACTTAAAGGCTCCAAAAGACACCAAAATCACCATATTTCTCCAGAACGTACCTGAACCTTTAAATACTCTAAATAGAATTTATATTGTAGTAAATATACATAAAAACATATCAATACTATGACCAAAAGTGGGTCAAAATCTTGGTATATTACATCCCCAACAAGAGAAGTGTTGGAACAATCGTTTCGATTAATTTTCCACGCTTCGAACAACAAAGCCGAGTACGAGCCCTTGATCGCAGGATTACGACTAGGTCGCTGTCTAAAGATATGTAATCTTCATGCTTACTGTGACTCCCAGCTAGTGGCTAGCCAGTTCAGCGGAGAATACGAAGCAAGGGACGAAAGGATGTAAACGTATCTGACCTTGGTCAAGGATCTAACCCAAAAGTTTGATCAATTCACCCTTACTAGGATCCCTCGAGTTGAAAACGCCCAAGCAGACGCCTTGGCCGCCTTAGCATCCAACTCGGATCCTGGTTTGAGCAGGATAATTCCCGTTGAGTTCATCGAACACCCTAGCACCGGACCGCCCGTAGTCATAAACTTGATCAACAAACCGGAAGACAACATCGACGAAAACGATAACTGTCCAGCCGCAGATCATTCCAATTATGAATTTGGCCGTCCATGGATGGAAACAATCCTCGCATACATAACCAACGGGGAACTCCCATTGGAAAAATTGACAGCCCGAAAAATAAAACCCAGGCCGCACGGTACGTTCTAGTTGACGGAGAACTCTATAAGTGGAGATTCTCTGGACCACTTATGACCTGCTTGCAAGGAGAAAAAGTGCAGCGGATAATGCAAGAAGTAAATTCCGGGTCCTGCGGAAACCATTCCGGCGGAAGATCTCTCGCAATAAAAATAAAGCGCCACGGGTATATTTGGCAAACGATGGTCAAAGATTGCGAGGATTTTTCGCGAAAATGTGAGAAGTG
This sequence comes from Eruca vesicaria subsp. sativa, assembly GCA_932364175.1. Lineage (NCBI taxonomy): Eukaryota > Viridiplantae > Streptophyta > Magnoliopsida > Brassicales > Brassicaceae > Eruca > Eruca vesicaria. Next base: position 19,617 of record CAKOAT010127265.1, on the reverse strand, counting down.
CCAATGGAACGCTCCAACTATCCATCAACCAGCCGAAGTTCTCTCGTCTATCTCGGCACCATATCCATTCATGCGATGGTCGATGGATATAGTCGGGCCGATGCACGCGTTGAAACAAAAACGTTTCCTATTAGATTTGCAGGCACGGAGTCCCATACGAAATCATAACGGATAACGGGTCTCAGTTCATCTCGACGAGATTTGAAGCTTTCTGCGAGAAATGGAAAATGCGATTGAGAAAATCAACTCCAAGATATCCTCAAGGCAACAGACAAGCCGAGACCATTAACAAAGCTATCCTCGACGGCCTCAAAAACGCCTCGACGCCAAAAAGGGTAAATGGACGGAGGAGCTCGAAGGAATTTTGTGGTCACACCGCACGACCCCGAGACGAGCGATGGGTGAAACCCCTTTTTCCCTCGTGTACGGAACACAATGCATGATCCCAGCAGAAGTCGAATTTCCGGGAGTACGCAGAAGGCTACTTCCGGAAAGGGAAGAGTCGAACAACCTATGCTGCTGCTCGACGAACTCGATCTGGTTAACAAACGACGGGATCAGGCCCTCATCTGAATTCAGAACTATCAGCAAGCGGCAGCAAAGTACTATAACTCAAACGTACGAGACCGCACATTTCGAGAAGGTGAACTAGTCTTACGAAATTCTTCCATAACACCACATAACGAAACGCCGGGAAATTGGGAGCAAAATGGGAAGGACCATACAAGGTCATAAAGGTAGTCCGGCCAGGAGCGTACGAAATCGCGAACTTGCAGGGCACCAAAATTCCCCGATCGTGGAACGCGATGTATTTCAATAAATACTATCACAAGGCAACACACCCGCAAAACACTAAACTAAAAGACGGCTTGATCCCCCCTAAAGGGTAAGTAGGCATCTTGTCGCAAGACGAGACCAGCTGTCCCCCCCCCCTTGTTAAAAAGGGGGGGGGGAGGTGAGTATACGTATACTCGTATACTCCCAAAATTTCAAACTCGAAATCTCTCAAGCTGTTTTCAGCGACACAGCAAAAGAAAAAAACGAAATTCTGAATATCGCGAGACGTCGCAATGTTCGGAAAACCGTTTCTGTCCAGGAAAAAAAGCAATACAGTCCATCCGCGACTATAAAAAGACCTACATAACTTCTTAAGATACAAATCCTTCACGAAGGTGTAAACAACGGTAACACCCACCACCTAAGTTTGTTGTTGATCACAACAAACTTGCAACAGTCCTAAACAAACTAAAGTTATCTCGCAGAGATAGCTCTCATACACCCGACACAAGGATAATAGCGCTATAAAGAAATCCAAATTTTGGTCAGCACCTTCGGGGTGCTCGATTCCAGCCAGACAAGTCGTATAAGCCGAGAACCTATCGCAGACTCTAAATCGGTATGGAATCAGGTTAAAATCGCAACAGGCATAACAAAAGCCGACTAGTCATCGCATAGCCTCAATCCGAAAGTAAACCTAGGTCTTGCCCTAAACCCAGCACACTGGTCTCTAACGTCTCAAGGCATGATTCGAGATCCTAAAGGCATGTCTCTTCGTCTACATCTAAACGCTCACTCGATTTTCTAAACATCCTAAAACGAGCAAACAAATAAGGCGATCTACAAGGGAGAAGGAATGCGAGACCACAACTCGTAGACCTCCCTCAATATCAACTCAAAGAAAAAAAAGTTAATGAAAACTGATTGTTTAATAAAAAGTAGCCGAAGCAACAGGGATTCGAAGCGATAATGGCCATTCATGAATAAATACAAAGGCCACTCTCGGCCAACACACAAAGATATAAGTTTTTAAGTCTCATACGAGACTACAACCTAAGACACCCTCCACACACGGAGTCTCGTTCTCATCCATCGCCTCGCTGGCGCATGCAACAACACCTTCACCTTCCTCGGCGATCTCTGGAGCATTGCTCTCGTCAACGCTAGGCTGAAGGGCGCACTCGGTCGCAAGAGCCGGATCAAAGTCACTTCCTCGGCAGGGACATCCTCTGTGGAATCACGGACCGTCGATCCCTCTATGCTCTTCATCTTGCGCTGAAGTCTGCGCAGCTCCGAAGCCTTAGTCTTCTTTGCATCCTTCGCCTTGAGTAAAGATTTCGTAGTCTTCCCGAGATTGCGCTCCAAGTCGCTGATCCTAGCCTCGAACTGAGACACCTCCGCAGAATGCGCATCTTCAATCACCTTCAGCTTCCCTTCGAGTTGAGCGGACCTCTCCTGCGACTCAGCCAACTCCTTCGCCAAACGCTCAACTTCGGACCCGCATTCGTTAATCACTCCATCGATTAACAAAACAAACCGGAAGAACCGAGATAGACGATCAGACACAAATTTTTTTAAAAAAATCTTTTTTAAGGTGAACTCGCGAATCTATACCTTGGCGCGGTGTTGCGACATCAGACCCGAACTCAGCGCTTTGCTCGACGAAGGACCAGCCTCTGGACCCTTCGTGCATCTCTTTCTCTTGGGAGCATCAGGGTTCGCGCAAGGTCTCTTACGACCTTTTGCTGGAGAAGACAACGTCGCGCTAAGCGCCAGAAGTCCTAGGACGATCACACTCTTGACCGGAGGAGGAGGTTTCGAGGCCATAGCTGGCTCGACCTCGACAGGAGCCACAGCTGGTTCGACCTCGGTGGAAGCCGCTACAGTTTCGATCTCAGCAAGGGTCGGAACCGTGGACGAACTCGATGGCTTGATAGTGGCACTCACCGCAAGTTCCGCTGCAGCACTCACCACTTCGTCCGGAACAACGTCGAACTTTTCTGCAGGAACAGGCAGATCCGTCGGGGCTGCACAAGTTAGTGTCGTAGCTTCCTCAGCATCGCAGTGATCCATCTCTTCCTGGAACAAAAGGAACGAAGAGATGCGAGCATCCTGCAAGTTTACCGTAGAGTTGGCACTAGCTGGGACGTCAAGGCTTTGTTGATCAGCTTGGGAAGAAGACATCTTGACAAACAAGCTTTCTAGAAAAAAGTTGGAGGAAATTTGAGAGATTGAAGATGTGTGAAGAAAGCAAGAAGTGATGATCCGATACTTATAGAAAAGAAGAGCTCATCTTCCGTGATAAGATAAATCGCAGCCGTCGATTTTGATTAAACAACTCTACTCGCCCGCAAAAACCTTCTTCGAAACTTTCGAGCTGGGGGGCTAACTGTTGGTGTCAAAAACGGTAATCTCGAAATAAACGTCTACGATTATTTCTTATCAAAATTTCGTGAAAGGATCTCAGATCGAAAAACCGAAACATCCAACCCGCCGTAATTACCAGCAGGTTCGATCGAACCAGCTCGCCGTGCGCCAAGCTGAACCAACTAGTTCAGTTTGCCGTACGTCGAGCTGACCAGTCCGAGCCCTGCTCCCCTCATTCCCGACGTGAAGCATACGTCCTTCGACTCCAATCGTGCTCTGAACCCTGATCGGAACTTCTCTTGTTTCATCTCGATCCGTCATATCAATCAAGTTTTACGATAAAAACTGTAAAGTCTTGTTTTCTCAGAAGACTCGAGTAAATCGTATAAAACAGCAACGGTTAGACAAAAAATCGGATATTGCTAAGCTATACGATTAACTAGAGATGTTTTATAAAACAGCGTCGTATTAAGGAAAGATCTCGTTCGAAATCGCAAAACTGTTAACTCGCAAAAACAGGCTTGTAAAGTCCTAAAACGCGATAAAAGCCTACTCGCGACTTTAAACAAAGTCCTGCCCAAAGATACGACAACGGTTTGTCTATTTACTCGTAGAAAGAAGATAAATGTCAAGATTGAAAATAAATGTCAAGCTTGAAGATAAATAGAAGTTTTCCAAAGAAAAAGTGAAAGATCGAGATAAATGGAAGATTTCCGATAGACTCGAATCTGGGCGAAAAAGGAAGGACTAAACCACCTAAGGAGGGGTTATATAAGCAGAAGATTGTGGACAAGGGCAGAGGACGAATTCTAGACCTATAAAAACGGCTGTTAGCTTAGGAGAATTTAGGACTTAGTTGGCTAGACTAGCAAGTTGGATCTGTAGAACGTTTTGTCGTCTAAGTTCCGCGATTCTCTTTGTAACAGCATTCAATCTCTTTATAAATAATAGCTCTTACGCAAATTCTTCATCTATATTCTGTTCATCTTTTTATTTTAGTGGTTTCTGCAGAGATCCAGGACCTCGAAAGAATTAGGGTTTTCCCTAAGTTTTCATATTTGACGGAAAAATGACAGTGCGAATTTCGGTTCCCACAGGATCCCGAAAAGATCAAGATACCGATGTACGACGACACATCTGATCCCAAAGCACATTTTCAAACTTTTGATATCATGATGGGAAGGGAAAAATTCAGGGACAGCGAATGAGACGCCGGCCAATGCCGCCTCTTCGTTGAAAATCTTAAAGGAGTGACGCTCGAATGTTTCTATTGCTTCAAATGCAACTCTGTCGGAAGCGTCCACCAACTATCAGCCATCTTTCATCCATCTTGGTGACTGTGTCTAAGATGATCTGAAATCTCTCATTACGATTCTCAATGTTGATGCTGTTCCATTGAACCTTATTATAGGCATGCATTGCCATTTCTTCCAATGTCTTGTTGACTGAATCTGATCTGACTGGCTCTCCCTATAACAGCTTTTCCTGGTCTGGTACGGAGTCGGTATCGATCACTGCGACTGATGCTGCGACGATCGTTTCTAGTGTAGTTCCGTTAAGCGATTTGACTGTGGTCTTGTCGATCGATGTTATAGCTTTAGGACGATAAGCAAGTCGTCTTTGAATCATCCTTAGATCCTTCTGCAACCACTCTAATCCTGAGTATAATGCACTGATGCTGGTGTTGAAGGGGAAGAATATTTCATCACATCTCTTGTCAAGCCTATCCTCAGTAGAGTTCAGAGCCTTGTAGATCCTATCGATGATCTTATAAACTCCTGCTCTGATATAGAATTTTTGCGCTGGTATCTTCTTTGTTTCGATCGATTTTCCTTTGTGTGTATCGATCAATGTTGAGGATGGTAGGTGAAAGTCGAGTTGCATCTGAATTGTGGTGACTTATTGTTGAAAGGCAGTAATCCGGCCGCCCAAAGTGTGTAAGTATCACATAAATGGGGACATGTAGTGATCATGCTCATATTCGCATATCTTCATCCGTTTTTTGATGTCCAAAAGCTTGTCATCGATCAATTTTATAGCAGCTGTGTCAATCGATTTTCCTTTCTCATGTTGAATCTTCTCTTCGCGCAAGATATCCAATTCCTGATGTATCAACTCAATCCTCGTGCTAAACCAGTTGATGTTGTTGTGAGAGGGTGATAGATTTCATCAATCCTTGCATCGAGATATGCCTCATCCCATGTAGCTATTTGTTCTGTCAACAACCCTTCTTTTACTGGTCCATTTTTCGTGTCCATCGATGTGTCCATAGTGGCATCGATCGATGATGCACTCTGTGTCTTCATAGTAGCTAGTTCTGCTTCCATCTCTTTCATGCGCGTAGTCAATTCACTGATGCTTCCTTGCAGAATCACATAGACCGTATCCAGATTGCTGTTGAGATTACCCACAGATTCTTCCTGGCAATCACTCATGCAACCAATCATCTCGTTGATTTCTTCTTTGGTGTAGAGTTATGGTTCCAAAATCAGTCCATAACATGTGCTGCTGTTGATTGTTACATGTCTCTTCCTATCACTCGATGGACGAGGGTCCCTGTCGATCGACGATGCTTTGACTGTGTCGGTCGATGGTTGTTGCATCATGCCTAGCTGTTGCTGAAAGTATTTTTCTGGTCCATTGGCCATCTGAAGGATTTTTGCTATGTCTTCTTTGGAAACTTGTAGAATCCTCCCATCCATAGCTCGTGTGTGACCTTCTGGATCCCTATTAACGCCAAATTCATCTAATTTTAGAAAACCATTAATGAATAATATTCAGTCAAAGAGAAAGTTTTAAGGTGAGAATCGATCGATGTGCTTGATGCAGCGTCGATCGATGGTAGACAAGAGGTGGTGATCTTTGGCTGGTTGACTATTGCACTTGTTTCTTTGCCATGATGATCTCTGTAGTTTGTTCCTCTCTTGCTTTGTCTCCCAAAGGTTGTAGGTGCTTGCATCTTGTATGATTCTATGGTATTAGAAGTCATCTTGGTTGCAAGACTTTTTTTATAGCCATCAGGTGCCCTAGGAAGGTTTGGAAAATTTCAAAATTTCCTGAAGTCAATGGCCTCAAAATCGATCGATGTGCCTCAAAATCGATCGGTCGATTGTTGATGTCGATTTGCCTGATGATGTACAGTGTCTATCAATTCTGGTATGTCCACGTCAATCGATTTCATGAGTTTCGTCTTGTTTATGGGTTGTAGGAGTCTATCTTTTGTAAGAATTGCATGGATTTCTCGAGCATACTCCTCATCATAATCCTCATCGTGCTCCTCTTTGTGATCCTATGAATCTGATATGATTGCAGTGTCGATTGCAAAACTCTCATGGAAACCACTGTCTGCCCAACTGCCTAAGGAGTAGTCATCCTTCTTGTTGCTGGTGGCTTGAGAGGCAAGACTCGGGTAGTAGTGATCTAGTAGGGTTCCATGTGTGAACTGTCTGTCGATCGATGTGTCTTGTTGTGCATCGATCATCGGCTGGTTGAGGGAATTAATCAATGACACTGAGTGGGTATCAATTGATTCGGAATACTCGGTTTCATACTCCGCTTCACAATGGCAAGTAGCGATGAATCCATCATCTCCAGTCTCCAATAGGTGTACCTGTTTCTTAACAACACAAACATGATCATAAAAAACATTTGGATCAACTAAAGTATGACAAAACCTGTTAGTATTCATGTCACAAACTGCTCCTACTGTGGCCATGAAAGCTCTGCCAAGTAAAAGTGAAGAATTCTAGTTCAGCTTGATATCCAGGACATGAAAGTCTACAGAAATGAGTGCATTACCAATCTGCACCTCCAAGTCTCTAATTATACCTACAAATTTCCTTTCAGAATAATCCACAAAAGTGAATGATTCTTGGGAAAGTTCTACCTTCAGACCCAGATTGTAATAACCCTCACGAGCCAGTAGATTTTTGGTCGAGAAAAGTTTGAAAATCAGATTCAAATTTAATCGATCAGAATTAAAATAAAAATCGACCCGGTTAATTAATTTCTCGACGGGACTGTCTTGTGGTCGAAAGACCTTACTTTGATAGTTTGCTCGAGTCTTAAATATTATGGTCGAATTTTTATTAAGTTGGGTGAGATTTACCAAGAGCAAGATGAGAGACCAAGACAAGGAATTTTTGGTTGAAAACTTATTTAAAATTATCAACCAACTTCCTAAATAATTTCTAAAATGAACTATGTTCTCCACAAGCCTGGTTGCTCAATATTAAACCATAAGTTATGGACCTGCCTGCTTGCCTAGCCTCTCCAGTAATTTGCACATGACAATCACAAGCTGCTTGCTTACTACTAAGTCCCATGAGAGTCACAAGCTTCCTTGGTGCTAGCTTCCTTCTTTAAATATTTATGATTGGCTGGAGTTGCTTAAGAAGAAGGAAAGGGCAGCATGCGGTGTGTGATGAAGCAGGACACCAGCTGTCCTTTGCTCACCTTTGGTTTGTGTCAACCTGAGACACTTAGCTTCAGCTCCTCCTCAGCTATATAAACCCTTCCTTGACCTGCTTGCACGTTCTGGCTGCTGAAACCAAGACAGAAAAAATTTCAGAGAGAAAATCAGTGAAAAAGAAGAATAGAAACCGAGAAGAAAATCAAGAAGAGACCTTGGACGAATTCCTTCCTACTCTTGTTCAATCTGTTGTTGTGATAAGGATTAGAAGGTAAGTCAGTTAAGTTAAACCCTAGACCTTTCTCAGCATCTGATATGAACCAGACCCTCATCTCTCTTTGTGATCAGTTCAGCCGTGGGTGTATGTTGGAGAAGAGAACAGTTTTAGGCCACCTATCTGTGGGTGATCTAGGGTAAGCTTCATATCCTTGCTTCAGATCTGTCTTGATCTGATATTATTGATGTTTATCTTAGGTCTTGGTCGGATCAGTTTCTAAGTTGTCTTATAGTTCGGTTTACATCAACCTTTGAAAACTGCTAGCAAACTGCTATGGACTGATTGAAGTAAATCAAAATAAACCTAGCTTGATCCTATCCTGAACTCTTGTGAACTCCTTAGAACTGAGCTAACTTTATATAGGATGAGAGAACCTAGCTGGAACCGAATTGATTTAAGTTCATAACTTGAACCAAACTACCGGAATATCAATATTCTGAACCGAACAGATTTCTCTTGTCTTGAACTGATCTAAGACGAGCTGTCTATGGTCTGAGCTTGTCATATCCTGCTGTATTCTGAGTTGATCTGAACTGCCAAGCTTTATCCTGAACCGAGCTGATTAGATCTGTTTTAAATTCCTCTTCAAACCCGAGTTGTTGTGAAATGGTGATCATGATCGGAACTGTATTTTCTCAGGTCTGTCCAGCCTTGTTGAAGAGCGACCCAAGCCTTATCCAAACCAGTTTCAAGAAAAATCTTTAGGTGAGCCTAGAGTGATGTGATGATAGGTCACATATGTGTGTTGGTTGAATGAAATAGACACTACAAGAAAACTAAGCCTTTACTAGGAAACTTTACTAGGAAAATAATTCCTCGTAAATTACTACGCGTTTACTTCGAGTTTACGAGGAAACCACTTTTTCCTCGTAAAGTTCTCGTAAACTTACAAGAATACAGTTTCCTCGTAAACTCGTAGTAACTTTACGTGGCCCTTACGAGGAAAATAAAATTTTCCTCATAAACTCATAGTAATATCTTTCCTCGTAACGTCCTAGTAATAGTTTACTACGAAATTAGGAGGAAGAGATTTATTACTACGAAATTAAGAGGAACTGGATAGAAAATATCGAATTTAAATCAAAAACGTGCTTTGTACCTACTTTTCCTAGCAATTTCCTAGTAAATTCTCAGATTCGAAAATTTCTATAAATACCACCGTATGTGATTCATTTGAATCACACCAAAAAAAAAATCAGCTATAAGCTTGATCAAACACAAAAAAAAAATGTCCGGTCCGGGAAATATTTTCGAGTTGCGGAAGTGGATGTATTCACACAGAGATAATAACGGGAGGGTGACGAAAGAATTTCTCGAAGGGTGAGAGACGTTTATGCATCAAGCAGATTCTACACCACTCACGCAGAAAAGTGGGAAGATGTTCTGTCCTTGTCGGAAATGTTGCAATACCAAATTAGGCCCTCGTGAAAATGTTTGGAAGCATTTAATAAATAGAGGTTTCATGCCATATTATTATATTTGGTATCAACATGGAGAAGATGCTAGTTGTAGGAATGAAGGTAGCAGTAGTAATCAGGTTGAACCGGTTGATCATTTGCGTAATGAAGGTAGCANGGTTTCATGCCATATTATTATATTTGGTATCAACATGGAGAAGATGCTAGTTGTAGGAATGAAGGTAGCAGTAGTAATCAGGTTGAACCGGTTGATCATTTGCGTAATGAAGGTAGCAGTAGTTATAGCTATCATCACCAAGAGGAACAAATGGTAGATTGTGATAGGGTTCATGATATGGTAGGTGATGCATTAGTAACTCATGATGATGATGAAGTTGAAGAACCTAACTTAGATGCAAAAAAGTTTTACGAAATGTTAGAAGCTGCAAATGAGCCAATTTACAGTGGTTGTAGAGAAGGTCTGCCTAAATTGTCGTTGGCTGCTAGAATGATGAGTATTAAAACCGATCACAATATACCTGAAAATTGTATGGATGCATGGACAGACTTGTTTAAAGAGTATTTTCCAGAAGACAATGTGTCTACTGAATCTTATTATCAGATTCAGAAATTGGTATATAGTCTTGGGTTGCCCTCGGAGATGATAGACGTTTGCATCGACAACTGCATGATTTATTGGGGAGATGATGAGAAGTTAGAAGAATGTCGATTTTGTAAGAAGCCACGCTTCAAACCGCAAGGTCGAGGGCGCAATAGGGTACCGTACCAAAGGATGTGGTACCTACCAATCACAGATAGATTGAAAAGATTGTACCAATCTGAGGAGACTGCTGGAGGGATGAGATGGCACGCCGAGCATACTCAGACGGATGGAGAGATGACTCATCCATCAGATGCAAGAGCCTGGAAACATTTTAACAATGTACATCCACATTTTGCTAGCAATAGCCGGAATGTGTATCTTGGATTATGCACTGATGGATTTAGTCCATTTG
>CAKOAT010127154.1:39542-78305 GCA_932364175.1 Eruca vesicaria subsp. sativa | reverse complement strand
CTTACGAGGAAATGTTTTCCACGGCTTTACGAGGAAATCTTTCCTCGTAAATTAGCTAGGCCTTTACGAGGAAAATAGCCTTTACGATGAACGTCTTTCGACGAAACACGTTTCCTCGCTATTTCCTAGTAAAGGGCCCTTTACTAGGAAATAACGAGGAAAACCCGTCCTAGTAAAGGACGTGTTTTCTTGTAGTGGTTGTATTGAATGTTAACGTGAGTACATATACAAAGGCATAAGCCGACTTCCAAGATCTAGACCTAGAGAAAATAGGAAATATAACATAAGACAAAGACGGTTTAACAAGAGGATCCTTATCTAATATATAATTTCCTAATACTCCCCCTCAAGTTGGAGAGTGAAGGTCTTGAACACCCAACTTGGAAGACAATGCTTCAAACTGAGGACGTCCTAAAGCTTTGGTTAAGAGGTCTGCAATTTGATCTTTTGACTTGACATGAATGGTTGAAATGAGGCCAGCTTTAACCGCATCACGTACACTGTGGCAGTCGCGTTCGAGATGCTTTGTACGTTCATGAAACACATGATTAGCAGCGATGTGAATAGCTGCTTTACTGTCGCAGTAAAAACGCACGGGTTTAACAAGGTTGACGCAGAGATCTTCAACCAAAGGAACAATCCACTTGACTTCTTTAACAGCAGCAGCCATGGCCCTATATTCAGGCTCGGCAGATGACATAGACACTGTATCCTGCTTCTTAGTCTTCCAATCAATAGGTGAGTCTCCGAGGAAGGCTACGTAAGCACTTAACGAACGACGACTATCTGGACAGGAACTCCAATCGGCATCGACATAGACAGAGAGTTGAAGGTTACTGTCAGCACGTAGAAGAATGCCCTGTCCTGGACAGCCCTTGAGATAACGAACCACGCGGAGAGCTGCGTTCCAGTGACCTTCACGTGGTTTTTGCATGAATTGAGACAACAAGTGAATCGTGTAACACAACTCTGGCTGAGTGATCATCAAGTAAACCAGCCGACCAACCAAGCGTCTATACTTCTTAGGATCAGCAAGGAGTGGTGTGTCCTCAGCTGTGAGTTGATGATACTGTTCGATAGGTATAGAGACCGGTTTACATCCTAGAAGACCTGTGTCTTCAATAATATCTAAAGAGTATTTCCATTGAGAGAGGAATATACCTTCTTCTGACCTTGCAACTTCAATACCAAGAAAATATTTCAACTTTCCCAAGTCTTTCATTTTAAAACACTCACTTAAATATGTCTTAAACTTGACGAGAAGCTCAAGATCATTACTCGCAAGAACAAGATCATCGACATAAATAAGGACACAAATCTCCTTGGAACCGTTCGTGTACATGAACAAAGAAGCATCTGAATATGACTGGAAGCTTTTCAAACCAGTAACGTGGGGCCTGACGAAGTCCATATAAGGATTTATGAAGCAAGCAGACTTTAGTCGGATCAGAATGAGTGAAACCAGGTGGTAATCGCATGTAGACCTCTTCATTTAAATCACCATGAAGAAACGCGTTGTGAACATCCATTTGATGAACCTCCCAACCTTTTGCTGCGACGATAGCCAAAAGACTGCGAATAGTACACATTTTAACAACTGGAGCAAATGTTTCAAAAAAATCATCACCTTCAACTTGATTATTTCGGCAAGCTACCAGATGCGCCTTAGGACGTTCAACTGAACCATCTGCATTATATTTGAGTTTATAAATCCATTGACAACCAATTGCTTTCTTGTTTGGTGGAAGAGAGACAATATCCCAAGTGCCAAGTTCTTCATGAGCAAGCACTTCATGTTTCATTGCACCACGCCAAAGCTTTTCTTTAACTGCTTGAGAGTAAGATCGTGGCTCTACACCAGCAGTAACAGCAGCAAGAAACACACGATGTGCCTTGGAAAAATTATCATCAGTAATGTAATCAGTTAAAGGGTATAGTGAATTACCTTGGACAGTCTCATGAGGATGTGATGGAGAGCAGGTGTGAGAGATGGGTTTTCCAGACGGATGGCATTATACATAACATAATCCTTGAGCTTAACAGACGAAACACGAGGTCGCTTTCCTCGACCTAAAACTTCTTCTGCAGGTTGTACTACTGGTGTGTTAACGACGGGTGATGCAGGAACAACGTCATTCACCGAAGACTCAATAATATCCTCTGTCCCAACAGTGTCAACCAAAGGAGAGGGTGCTTTAGTAGTTTCTCCAACAATTGTGGACTCATGAGGAGTTTCTAAGACTGACGAGCTCCCCCTTTCTTCAGAGGTAGGGAGATTAATGTTTTCCCAATCACTGTCTGGTGCCGTTTGTGGAACATGGTTGTTAACAGGAGCAAGTGTTGGTACTGAGAATGGGAAGTCTGATTCTTGAAACACGACGTCTCGTGAGAGGAAAAATTTGTGTTTATCAAGATCATACACCTTCCATCCTTTTTGTGCATAAGGATAGCCAACAAAAACACAACGCCTGCTTCGTTTTCCAAATTTATCTTTTTCACGAGCCCTGTGATGAACAAAACATAGACTCCAAAGACACGTAGTTGTGAGTAACTCAGTTTCTCATTGTGTAGAAGCTCGTACGGTGAACGATGATGAGGAACCGCAGAAGGCGTGCGATTTATTAAATAAGATGCAGTCAAGATCGCTTCTCCCCAAAACTTGATCGGTAAGTTACTTTGAAACAACAAGGCCCGCACAACGTTAAGAATGTGACGGTGCTTTCTTTCTACTCTTCCATTCTGTTGAGGAGTAGCCACGCAATAAGTTTGGTGTATGATTCCATTCTCACGAAAGAAACGAGACATACAAGTGAACTCGGTGCCATTATCACTGCGAACAATCTTAACTTCTTTAAAAATTGTTTCTCTGTCATTGCGCAGAAGTTCTTGAGGACGGTTTGAACTTATGACTTTTCGAGAAGTAAATAAGTCCATACGGCGCGTGAGAAATCATCAACCACTGTAAGAAAATACACAGCGCCAGAGGAAGATCGAACTCTGTACGGACCCCATACATCGCAATGAATAAGCTCAAAACACTCTTTTGTTTTATTTAAACTTTCATAAAAACTTCTCTAGTTTGCTTAGCTTCAAAACAAGTGTCACAAGGACTGGAAGCTTTATTAGGATCTAACATAAATGGTAAATAAGGCAAAACTGAAAACGAAGGATGTCCAAGCCTTTGGTGCCAACGAAACGAATCAACTGAGCTAGTAGACTTACCAGAAACTTCAACACGTGCAGCCATGACATCTTTAAAATAGTAAACCCCATCTCTCTCTTCAACTTCTCCAATCAGCATCCTCGTGAAACGATCCTGTAAAACACAAATCGTGTCGGTTAGAAGAGCAAAGAAGTTAGTCTGTCGCAGTAGTTTAGACACTGAGATCAGGGAGCAGTTTAAATTTGGCACAAACAACACATTAAGTAATGTGATGTTGTTAGACAAACGCAGAACACCGGTGTGAGTGGCATAGGTTTTATTTCCGTCTACAAACCCGACAGGGCAAGCCGGAATACTCGTGACATTTTCTAGGAACGAGAGCTCTCCTGTCATGTGATGAGAGGCTCCCGTGTCTAGAATGAGATCGCCATAACGCTTACCGGTTAACCTATCATCTGACTTGTTCTTCTCGTTAATCATCTGAGTAAGCGCTTTCATTTGCTCCTCTGTGAATACTGGAAACGACGATGAGTTTGAAGATGTAGTGTGGGCATTGTGGACTTTGGTGCCGTGAGTCTTGTTGCGGTCTGAGCTGTAACTTCCACGACCACGACCACATCTGCCTCCTCTGTTTTCTCCTCGAGTTGGTGGTGTCTCTTCCCACCAGTCGAGGAAAGCCTACTAGCAGCCAACAATTAGGTTTCTCGTGACCACGACGACCATAATGAGAACAATGAACAGCTCTTCGACTCTGACCAAGGTTTGTGTTCCAGAAGCTTCTTTCTTGGCCACAAAACCAACTGCACTCTGCTGAACTTCACGTTCTCTAGAGGAAGCGAGACGTTGCTCCTCACGAACGACTCTTGCGTAAGCATCACCAAGATCAATAGTAGATTCTGTTGCGATGATTCCTTGACACACAACACCAAACCGTGACTCATCGAAGCCCATAAGGAACTGATGAACCTTTTCTTCTTCTCTTTCTTTCTCATAGACAACTGCAGCACTGCAGGTACAAGGTGGGAGAGGTTTGTAAGTGTCCTGCTCTTCCCACATCTTAGCAAGACGACCAAAATAATCCATGACTGGCTGTCCATCTTGTTTGCAAGACGCTAACTGTTCTTTAAGATGGTGTACACGAACTTTGTTTCCCACACAGAAACGCTTCTTCAAGTTTTCCCACAACTTGTGAGAGTCGGAGATAAACGTAACCGTTGATCGTACCTTGGCTTCAATGGAAGACCGGATCCAACCAACGATCATTGAATTGACAGACGACCAGAGCTCAAACTTTGAATCATCAATGGAAGGTTTTGGTATTGTTCCATCGAGAAACCCTAACTTCCGTTTGGATCTGAGTGCATTGACAAGATCCGTAGACCATTCATTGTAGTTGTCACCCGTAAACACCACCGATGTTATCAATGCTCCTGGATTGTCGGATGCAAACAGAGAATACGGAGTAGTTGTGTTGCCGGCACCAGTTTGAACTTGCTCAACTTGAGCAGTCGTACTTTTGGTAGCAGAGTCGTACTTTTGGTAGCGGAAGACTCGTCGTCGATCATGACTTCAGACTGATGTTCTTACCAAGAACAATGGCTATGAACGACGAAAAAGAAACTCGGGTCACAGAACTTTATTGCTCTGATACCATGAAAACTTGAGAAGATATTGTAAACTGTAAACTTATGTGTTGTATTGAATGTTAATGTGAGTATATATACAAAGGCATAAGCCGACTTCCAAGATCTAGACCTAGAGAAAATAGGAAATATAACATAAGACAAAGACGGTTTAAGGATCCTTATCTAATATATAGTTTCCTAATAGACTTCAAGTTTTTGTTTTAGGAATCGACTAACTGTAAGTTGTAACCTTGTTACGACCATAGCGGTTGATGGAAGAAGCGTGATGTCCTGAATAAGCCTAAGTTTAACGAAATAAGTTCCATTGCCGTTGATGACGACTTTTCTAAAAAAAACGGTTACGAAGACGATCTTTTGGGCGATCTTCGATTTTGATTTCTCTCATCCTGAGAGTCACTTTCTGGTTCATGCTTCCGATAATCTGGGGGTAGTTGATGCCAGTTTCATTCCGTTGGTGTTTGTTCCTGACGGTTTTTGTTTGGATAACTTCCAATTCCAAATTTGGGAACCGCCATGGCCAGACTCTTATATATTCTGCATTTTGTGTTTGGTCGGAAATCCTCTCACAATGACTGAAAGTATGATGAATCGACTACAAAATTTAACCCTTGGCATTACTGATGAACCAATTGTCCTTCCGGCAAAGGTGTGTGATGAAGCGGCGTCTTCGAATCCTTTTACGGTGGTGGTGATGCGTCTCAACCCACGCAAACAGAATCTCCGTGCTATGGCGTTGCAATTTCCTCGTCTTTGGGGAGTAGCTGACTCGGTGATTGGTCGTGTTATTGGACCAGACAAAATCCAATTCCTATTCCCCTCTGAAGAAACGATGCAATTGATTCTGCGTCGAAGCCCATGGAGTTTTGCTGACTGGATGGTCACTCTCCATCGTTGGTCTCCTAACCTGTCTGATGATGCTTCAAAGGTGATCCCTTTCTGGATTCAAATTAGGGGAATTCCTCTACAATTCCTCACGGAAGCCATGATCCGTTTTATTGGCGATATTCTTGCCCCGGTTGTGGATGTTGATTTTGATGAGAGTTCGACGACTCGTGTGGATTTTGTTCGAGTTCGTGTCCTCTGGAACACAGATCATCCTTTGCGGTTCCAGAGGAATTTCCAATTCGGACAACATGAAAACACGGTGTTAACTTTCAAGTATGAGAGATTGAAGGGTTTCTGCCGTTCATGTGGCATGCTAACCCATGACTGCACGGAATGCCCTATACGTAATGATCGTGATGATGACTACAATGAGGATGGAGGTGATGATAATGGGGGGGGGAAGAGAATGAAGATGGTGAGGCAGATGCCGATGATGATCATGAGGGTGATGAACGCATTGGTGGCAGGCAGGATCAGAATGATGATGTCTCAGAGTTAGGAGAAGAGGCGGTTCCAACCAATGTGAATCCAGATCAAGACCTTTTGGCTGAGCATTCTCGCTATTTTGGAGCCAAGCATGGATCAACAAAGGGTAAGGAGATTCAATCTGTGGATATCTCTACGATCTTTGAGCAGCATATGCAGAATATTAAGCGAAAGAGAGCAGAGATGGAGACGGTAACGGAGAGCCCACCAAGGAATGTAAAGCGAATGGATGTGAGTTCGCGACATGGGGATGATTCTGGTGGCACAGATAAGGATAATCCCAACATTGACAGAGGCGCGGGAGGCCCGGTACTCCCACAGTTTCCATGAAGATATGCAGTTGGAATTGTCAGGGCCTTGGAGGGCTGCTGACTGAACCTAGATTGAAGGAGATAGATCGTGATGAATCTCCAGATATCTTATTTCTATGTGAAACTATTAGTAAGTGTGATGTAGTACGTGATAAAGCTGCTTTATTAGGATATGATAATGTATTTTCTATCCCTCCTGTTGGTAGGAGTGGAGGTATAGCTATCCTTTGGAAAAAGGAAATCTATCTTAGGAAGTTGTATTGGGATGAAAGACTGTTGGATGTTGCTATTAAGTTTAATGATATGGATTTCTACTTGTCTTGTGTTTATGGAGACCCACACCCTCAAATGCGACATATTGTGTGGGAAAAGCTTGAGAGAATTGGGTTATTAAGACAAGATCCATGGCTTCTTATGGGTGACTTTAATGAAATTTTATCTAATGAAGAAAAGAAAGGTGGAAGGCGACGTGATGAATGGACTTTTCAAGGTTTACGTAATGTTTATAATTGTTGTGATCTGGTGGATATTCCAGCAAAGGGTGACAGATTCTCTTGGTCTGGAAGACGTTATAAACATACCGTTCTTTGTTGCTTGGATAGAGTGGCAGCTAACTCTGCTTGGTTGCTCCAGTATCCTGGTTCAGAGGCTTCGTTTTTGCGATTTTATGGTTCTGACCATCGTCCTGTTATTGCAAATATACGCTCTACACAATCAACAAATCGAAGACGCCAATTTCGCTTCGATAAGAGGTTACTAGATTGTGATGATTTTAAAGATTACGTATATGAGGGCTGGACTGCAAATGCAAGTGCAAACTGCAACATATATACTCGCATTAAATCATGTAGACATGCCATGTCTCAATGCAAGTACAACAACAATATGAACTCTAAGAAAAATATGGAGGAAATCAAGACACAGTTAGATGCTGCAATGGTTTCTTCCACGGCTACTAGAGAGGAAATTACAAACCTGCAACAAAAATTAATGGCTGAATATCGTTATGAGGAGGAGTTTTGGTATCAGAAGAGTCGTACAAGATGGTTAAATTTTGGTGATCGTAACACAAATTTCTACCATGCTTGTACAAAGACAAGATATGCAAAAAATACAATTCACCAGATTCAGGATGCTGAAGGAACAATATATACAGGTCTTTCTGCGGTTGGAAGTCATGCAGAAAGTTTCTATACTGAGATATATAAATCATCAAGAACTCCAAATTGCGATGCCTTATTTGATGATTACCCACAAAAGATCACTACTGAGATGAATGATTGCCTAACAAAGGAAGTAATGGACTGGGAAGTTCAATCTGCTGTATGGTCTATTGGTGCAGATCGAGCGCCAGGACCGGATGGACTCACTGCCCGTTTCTATCAATCTTGTTGGGATATTGTTGGTCCTGATATCGTTACTGAGGTCAAGCATTTCTTTAGTACTTCTATAATGCCAACTTCAGTAAACAATACTAATCTTTGCCTCATCCCGAAGATTACAAATCCTTTGACCTTTTCTGACTATAGGCCCATTGGATTGTGTAATGTTTTCTACAAAATTATTTCTAAGATCTTGGTACAAAGATTAAAGGTTTACCTCCCACATGTGGTCTCTGAATCTCAATCAGCTTTTGTTCCTGGACGGATGATCACAGACAATATCCTAATTGCAAATGAGCTTTTACATTCCTTGAAGGTGCGCAAAAGAGTATCTAAGACATATATGGCTGTTAAAACAGATATCTCCAAAGCATATGATCGCGTCGAATGGTCTTTCTTGAAGATGACTATGTGCAAAATGGGGTTTGCAGATAAGTTTATCAATTGGATTATGGAAATGGTGTGCACAGTGAATTACTCTGTTTTGATCAATGGACAACCCTATGGATCTATTCAACCAGGACGTGGACTACGTCAGGGAGATCCCCTTTCACCATACCTCTTTATACTATGTGCAGATGTCTTAAGTCACCTCATTGATCGATCAGCTGCAATGGGCCACATCCGGGGTATCAAGATAGGAAATGGAGTTCCCGCAGTTACACACTTGCTTTTCGCAGACGATTCATTGTTTTTCTGTCAAGCTAATGTTCGTAATGTTACTAAGCTGAAGAAAATATTTGATGTCTATGAGGAAGGCTCTGGTCAGAAAATAAATACGGATAAATCGACGATTACTTTTGGATCTAGAATCCCCGACGATTTACAAGACCGTCTCAAACAAATTTTACAAATACATAATCAAGGTGGAGAAGGAAAATATTTGGGTTTACCTGAAACTTTTGGAAGGAAGAAGAAAGAAACGCTTACTTTTCTCGTAAACAAGGTAAAGAAACAGACAACAGGATGGAGTAATCAGTTTCTAAACCCAGCAGGAAAATAAGTTTTACTTAAGTCTTCTGCTATATCTACTCCGGTTTTTGGAATGTCATGTTACAAAATACCGCAACACACGATCTCTGAAATAACTAGCACCATGTCGAGCTTTTGGTGGAGTAAATCATCGAACACTAAAGGCCTACCTTGGGTTTCATGGCAACGTATGCAATTTCCTAAAAGAGAGGGAGGTTTGGGTTTTAAAAATTTGGGAAAATTTAATGACGCTTTACTTGGGAGACAAGCTTGGCGTCTCATAAGTCACCCTGACTCAAAGCTGTCTAAACTTTTTAAAGCACGTTATTATAAGAATTCACATATTTTAGAAGCCAAGATGAGGAAATCTCAATCTTATGGTTGGTCTTCGCTATTGACTGGAGTGAATTTACTTAAGAAAGGCACTCGATATGTGATTGGTAATGGCATTTCTGTACGTCTTTATGAAGACCATTGGTTACCGACGGATCCCCCCCGATGTGCTACACGAGTTACAGAGATGAGGAATTTAAGGGTATGCGACATAATTAAGAAGGTGGGTGATAAACAGTTTTGGAACTATGACGTAGCACAACAACTGCTTACTTTGGAGGACTATCAACTCATGTGCACTTTATATCTCCCACAACATGAGATAGTTGACAAGCTAGTTTGGATATATACTCCAACTGGGAATTATACAGTCAAAAGTGGTTACAAGATGGAAATGATGGATATGGGGAGGGTTTTCCCTGACATTATACCACCGCATGGTTCACCAGAGCTTAAACACAAGATTTGGAATCTGCCTATCCTACCAAAACTTAAGCATTTCATCTGGAGATTGTTATCTTTGGCCATTGGTACGAATACCCGTCTTCAAAGTCGAGGAATTTCCATTGATTCTCAATGCCCACGTTGCTCAAACCACTCGGAGACGGTGAATCACTTATTTTTCACTTGCCCACTGTCGGTGCAGACATGGCGATCTAATCAAGTGACACTAGGCTTCTCTTCTTCCTTTACCAATGATTTAGAAACCAATATGAGATCCTTATTTAATCTCCAATCTCTGCCACAGTTAACTCCGGAGCAAAAGTTAACACCATTTTGGATGCTCTGGAAAATTTGGAAATCGAGGAATAATTTCATCTTCAATGGTAAAAGAATTCATCCTGAACGTGATGCGGACTATGTGACTGCTGAGGTTCGTGACTGGTTACAGAAAACAGTTAAGAACCCCCTCATAGTTTCCACTCCTTCAAGGAAATTTTGGAAACCTCCTCCGGAAGGAACTTATAAATGTAATGTTGATGCCGCTTATAATGCACAGAATCAAGAAGCCTCAGCGGGTTGGATTATTAGAGATTCTTATGGAGTAGTCAAATATTGGGCCATGAGTTTCCTAGGAACTTCATCTTCTGCATTGGAAGCAGAGAGTAAAGCATTATTAGCTGCAGTTCAATGTTCTACTTGCTTGGGATACAAGACAATGATTTTTGAGAGCGACTGTGAAGTTTTGATTAAAGATATGCAAGGAAGAGAAGAAGATTTCAGAATTTCAACAATCATATCAGATATCAGACATTGGTGTATTCTTTTTGAAACTTTCCAATTTCGACATGTCCATAGGGAAGCAAATGCAGTGGCGCATGAACTTGCACGACGAGTCACTACAACGCAGGCGTTTTCTTCTTCTTCCTGTTTTATACCATATTGGTTAACCAATGTTCTTTGTAATGACTATTTCTATCACTGCTAATATAAGTCCTTTTGAGAAAAAAAAAAAAAAAAAAAGTTCCATTGCCGTTGTAACTTCCAACTCCATAAATCATCAATGGCGACCGGTGGTTTGTTGGACAGAATTCACTCAACATATTAGCGGAAGGACAACTCATCACGTCTCCTTTTAATTATTATAACCTCTAGGGCTTTAGCATCAACATCATTCAAAAAGTACTCACCATGAAGTTGAGATCAGTTATAGTGTTCTTTATCCACGATATTCTCATCATTATAATTGAAAGAAATACGTTGGTATTAAATTTCTACTTCCTATTGCTGCTTACTGTTTTTCTCTCATCAATATCAATACTATTAAATTTGGATCATATCCCATTGATATTAGTTGGGTCTAATTAATTATTTCCATATTTTACTTTTTCAAATAAAATATATATATATCTCATTTTTAATGTAACTGCATATAATATTTTGGTTTTAAATTTTAAAAACCATAACTTCCTATTTTCTGTAACAAACCTACGTAATCTCTACGTAGTGGGTGATTTATTAACCACAAATTACTTCTAAAATCAATTTATTATATTTAAACTGCCTTTTGCTTTTCTACAGTTTTTATAGGAGTCTAATACTAGTAGCACTACAAGAAAACTCGACATTAACGACAGCAATTTTCATCGTAAGCTCCACGTAAATGGCTAATTACGTGGAATTAACGAGGAAACGTGTTTCGTCGTTAATCGTTTGTCGTAACTCATATTTCCTCGCTAAATCCACGTAAGGTAGCGAGTGCCATGTTTCCTGTCGTAAGTGAGACGAAAAAAGTTCGTCGTAAACGCCATGTAATATTTCCTCGTAAAGGGAACGTTAATATTCCATGTAAAGGTCACGTAAACTTTCCACGTAAAGTACTCGAAAATAATCGTAGTAAAAGCCACGAAAAGAGATGAGGTAACTTCTACGTAATATTTCGTCGTAAGTTCCAGGTTAATATTTCAAATTTACTTCGTCGAAAAAAATACTCGTAAACACGTCGAAAATTAACTTCTATTTTACTACGAATTTGTTTATTTTCCAGAAAAAATATAATAATAAAATAATTTAATTTAAAATTTAAATTTTTTTAAAATTATTAAAATCAATAAGAAGAAGATAATAATAGATCAATATATATATATATATATATATATATATATATATATATATATATATATAAGTTATGAAGTTAAAATATACACATAGAAGGGCAAGAAAGAAAAAAAAAGCTAAGGGTGGTCGTCATGCATCGCCCAGTGGAACTCCTCACTCCTCCTCTCTATATCTGCCTCGGGGTGTAGATCATCGGGATGTGTGCTGCTGCTGGATGGCTGGCCTGGAATGGGGTGTTGTTGCTGAATGTTCCTCAACAAAGACTCCCATTCCGGGTTTGAGGAAGCTACAACACTCAAGAAGCCCTCGAGTCCACCCAAACGAGCTGTGAACGCAGATCGCGTCGTGTCCAACACGGTACGCAGCTGAGTGACTTCATCTTCCTGGGCCTGACCATAAGACGATGTTGCTCTTGGAACATCGTTTACAGAACAATCCCCAACGTACGTCTCTTTTTCTTAGGGACGACCTTAGAAACAAAACACAAATAAATACTATTAGTAAATATGTTAAGTTAAAGTTTAATTTTTAAAAAATTAATGAATTAAAATTTAAAATGTTAAAAAGCTACCTCCTCGTAAAGTCTATCCACTTCAACAGTGGATAAGGTGACCGGTACTCCGTCGGTAGAACGCTGGGTCAGCTGTGTGTGACGTTCTTCAACCCGACCAACCAAGTCATTTTAGATCTTCTCGGACCTAGGATCGACAAACCGGCCCGCCTTGTTCTTGTGGGTCCTCTCGTACAGGTCCAAAAGAGACGGGAGTTGTCCCGTCTCTTTAGCCTAAAAATTAAACATTTACGAAAAGTTAGACGAAAATATATATAATTAATATTCATATAATTAAAAAATTAATAAAATAATTTAAATATTTAATTACCATCTCCAGACGAACACCGCATGGGGTTTCTGACCCGTAGAGTGAAGCATAGGCCCGTTGGCGTGCTCATCGACCGTCAGACGGGAGGCAAAGCAAGAATGCGAGACCTTGACGTTGTTGGGATCCTTCCAGTAACGGATGAGGCCATCCCAAACGTCTGTGGTGATCTCATTGGGTTTCCTGTGCTCGTACCCGTTCATGAGGCAATCGCACTTCCAAATGTAGACGACGTCCAATAAACGGTCAGCCCCCTTAGCGTTAAACGCTTTCTTCACCTTCTCATTGATCTCTAGGGACCAATTGTATTTTTGCTGTAACAAAAATAATAATAATTAAGATTTAGTTTATAAAATAAAAAATATAAATTATTAAATCTTAATTCTGATTAGAACTTACAGCGAAAATCTTGAACCACGTCTTTCTGATGTAAGACGGTGTCGTCTTCCAGTTTGGATGTGCCTCGGAGAAGTACCTTTTGATAGTGTCAGTTACTCGCCGAGCAAGAACTCCGTCAACCCCAAACCTGAAAAAAATATATAAATAATTTATTAGAATTTAATTATATATAATAGAATTTGGTATATTTTATAATAAAAAAAGACGTACCACAAAGTCCCGTCTAGTCGGTCAGGGTCTATGATGGCCAGACCCGCTCTGTCCGGCAGAGCGAGAATGTCCTCAACAGTCAACCGCGGGTATGGACAATACGGCGGGACCTATAAGTCGGGATGAATCCCGGCCGAAGGCACCGGAGGAGGAACATGATGAGCCGCCTCTGGGAAGTACTGATCGTGCTTCTGAAGAGGTGGCGGTGCAACGAAACGAGGCGAAGGGACTCTCTGAGAAGACTGAGTCTCGGGAACATTCTCCGGTAAGAGCATTTTGGTTAATGCCTACGGTTGTTTAAAATATCTTTTTTTTTTATCTAAAATAATAAAAGTAATGATTTAACAAGTGTGTCTATTTTGGATCAGTAAGTTGGGTACTAAAAAAGGGGAAAAAGAAGGCGGCAGTTAAGGGGTTTTAGTTTCTCTCCCAGGCACGATATTCGAGTAAGGTCTTTACACACCGGTTTTCCCGTTGTTTCCTGAAGTTGACTTACTACTTCTGGTACCATCCTCTGCAATCCACCAACTTTTTCAAAATCCATTACCACAAAAGGTAATTTCCTTTGGGTACTCCCCACGCGGGGTCTTTACCCCCCGGTCCCTCTGTGAGTCACCGCCGGAATTACGTGCTTCTCCGATTAACTCCACCGGAATCTGCCTCCCTGTTATGAGGCCGTAGAGCTCCTTCTCTTTCGGACTGTCTGGGTCGACTGTTACTCCTCAGACCGGTCTCCTGTTTGACATTCCACTGCTCCCCTGCACCACAGCATCTACTCCTCCTTTCAACATGGCGTCTCGGAGATACTCAGCGGCGGAGAAAGGAAAAAGCTCGGTAACAAACACAAATGAACCTACAAGAAAGCGCATAAGAGCTCCAGAGATCGACAACTCTGCACTTATCCAAGAAAACGCTCTTACCCTCATACGAAGAGTCACAAATCCTGGCGAGCAACACATAGGGTCTCTTATAACCTCTTTGCCGCGCAACTGGAGACTTCAGGGTAGAATCACAAGCTCAGACCTACGGCTAGACTGCTTCCAATTCCGGTTTGAACTCGAAGAAGACCTCATCAAGGTGCTAGCAAACCGACCGTACCACTACCACAACTTGATGGTTATTCTTCAGCGTTGGGAGCCTGTTATCTCGGCTACCTTCCCCTCTCAGATCCCGTTCTGGTTCCGCTTGCAAGGTCTTCCACTACACTTCTGGAATCCCTTGGAAAGTGCTGCTAGACTTCAAAGGGTGCGTGACTGTGAGGAGGACAACCTCATGGCAAACACTGCAGCGGGGATTATTGCAGCAGCTACTGATAACCTTTCAAAAGAAGCTGTCGCGGGGCCTTCGACTACGGTCTTTGACAGACTTGAACTCCCATTTGCGGCGTCTCCAATCCTTTCAGTCTTCAATAGGCTGGATTTCCCAGAAACAGGCAATCCCTCGTACCTTCCGGAGCTTGCAGAAACACCTCTACAGGAAGGAGTAGAGGTAACCAGCACGGTGAAGAAGAAGAAGAAAGCCAACCCTAGGTCTCGTCTACCAGGGACAGCCTCAAAGAAGACAAATATTCATCGCTCCTCAGCTACCAAGCACAGCAAACATGGATTCCCACATGCTTCTCCGTTTTTGTCCCAACAGACAAGAAATCAACAGCTTATACCGTCTGGCTGTGTACCACCGTTGGTCACCTTAAACACTGGAGCTGATGAGGCTGGAGGTCATGATTTTCACAGAATCCGTCCTCCTCTTCCTTAGTGATTCTGAGCTGGAATTGTTGTGGTATTGGGAATCCTGCAACAGTCCAAAGGCTCCTTGACCTAAATAAGAAGAATTCCCCTGATATTATTTTCCTCCAAGAGACTAAAAACCAAGATGACAAGGTCTTAAAAGAAACGGAAAAGCTCGAGATGGCATCCCACTTCTTAGTCTCACCTGCTACCCTCGGGGCAGGAGGTTTGGCTCTTTTCTGGAAACCAGATATCAACGTGCAGATACTAGAGGCCAATCCTAACTTCGTGGATACGCTCATCACTTTCAAGAACGTTTCTTTCAACAACACTTTTGTATACGGAGCTCCTGAAATTCCTCATAGGCAAGAAGTGTGGAATAAGATGACCGATATGGCAGCTTCCAGAGACACTCTCTGGTTCTTAACGGGAGACTTCAATGAAATTACGTCAAACTCCGAAAAATCAGGAGGAAAAGAAAGACCTGAAAGCTCATTTTCTCATTTCCGAACGTTCCTCTCAACATGCGATCTCTTTGACATCAAACACTCAGGAAATTTCCTTTCATGGAGAGGACAGAGGCACACTCATTTGGTACATTGCAGACTAGACCGAGCTCTGGCAAATAGCTCCTGGTCTGACCTCTTCCCCAACGGCCGCTCACACTATCTCAGATTTGAAAGCTCAGACCACAGACCCATCATCTCCACCTTTGACTCAAAAAGGAAAAAACCGCAAAGACTATTCAGGTATGATAGACGTCTACGAGATAATGAAGAAGTGAAAGCTCTTATCGAATCAGCTTGGAACGAGGGAGCTAACTTACCTGTTTCGGACAAGATCTCGAGGTGTCGACACGCAATTTCTAAGTGGAGTCGTGCTCATCACGTCAACAGTCAAAAAGCCATTGTCTCTCTGCGTGAACAATTGGACGCCGCTATGGCTGATCCCAGTGGGGATGAGACAATCATTTCCTCACTAAACATCAAACTTCTTCTTACCTATAAAGCTGAGGAAGAGTTTTGGAAGCAGCGCAGCAGACAGGTATGGCTGGCCCTGGGAGATCGAAACTCAGGTTATTTTCACGCTTCAACAAAAGCTCGGAGAGCTAGAAACAGAATAACAATCACATAGGATACAGACGGGGTGCCGGTGTTTGAGGATGACAAAATTGTCTCTGTTATCTCAGAATATTTCAGTAACATCTTCACTTCCTCGAACTCTCCCTCTGCGGACATCGTTGCAAAGGCCATCACCCCATGTATTTCTGATCCGACGAACGAAAAACTCATCAGAATCCCGTATGCTCTGGAAGTGGAAGAGGCGCTTTTCGATATACATCTAGATAAGGCTCCGGGTCTCGACGGATTCTCGGCTAGCTTCTTTCAAACCAACTGGGACGTGGTGGGACCTGCAATTACAAAGGAGATTCAGAATTTCTTCACAACCGGGGGAATACCATTCTCAATAAATGTAACTCATATCAGACTTATCCCCAAGATTCAGAGTCCTAAAGGAGTCTCTGATTACAGACCCATAGCCTTGTGTAATGTCTACTACAAAGTGATCTCTAAGCTCCTCTCATTACGACTAAAACCTGTATTGCAAGAGGTCATTTCAGAAAACCAATCTGCGTTCGTACCTGGCAGAGCCATTTCTGACAATGTTCTGATCACTCACGAGGTGCGGCATTACCTTAAGATCTCGGGGGCTACAAAGCATTGCTCCATGGCTGTTAAGACAGACATAAGTAAGGATTATGATAGACTAGAATGGTCATTTATCAGAGAGGTACTAGAGAGAATGGGCTTTCATATTACCTGGGTTAACTGGATGCTAGAGTGCATTTCTACAGTCTCGTACTCGTTCCTCATAAACAACGAGGTTGCTGGCAACATCTCCCCGCAAAGAGGAATACGTCAGGGGGATCCGTTGTCTCCATATATCTTCATCCTCTGTGGAGAAGTCCTCTCTGGCCTCTGCAAAAAAGCTCAAGACTCAGGCTTGGTTCCAGGAGTTGGCGTTGCTAGAAACAGTTCCAAGCTAAATCATCTCTTGTTCGCTGATGATACAATGTTCTTCACGAAAACTGATGTACACAGCTGCAATCACCTCCTGGATATCCTCCATAGTTATGAAGCGGCCTCTGGTCAAAAAATAAACACACTTAAATCCTCTATCTCATTCTCGGGGAAAACTCCGATGGAGGTTAGAACCAGAGTTAAAGACCAGTTGGGGATTCAAAAGGAAGGCGGTGTAGGTAAATATCTGGGGTTACCTGAACATTTTGGAAAGAAAAAGAAGGACCTCTTTGCCTCCATTGTAGATAGAATGAAGCAGAAGGATTCTAGCTGGAACACACGCTTCCTATCTACGGCGGGGAAGGCTGTTATGCTACAGTCCGTTCTATCTCCTATCCCTTCCTATGCCATGACATGATTTCAACTACCAGCTGGCCTCTGCAAACAAATACAGTCAATGTTAACTAGATTTTGGTGGGATGCAAAAGATGGGGAAAACAAAATCTGTTGGGTTGCTTGGGATACCTTGACCCTACCTAAGCACCTCGGGGGACTAGGTTTCCGTGATGTTCAGATTTTCAATCAGGCTCTCTTGGCCAAGATCGCTTGGCGGCTGATTACTAAACCTGAATGTCTTTTATCGCGTATTTTTCTGGGGAAGTATTGTCACAAAACATCCTTTGTCAAGGTAGCTCATGCTCCATCTTCCTCTCATGGCTGGAAGGGAATCATCTGGGGCGAGATCTTCTACTCCAACACCTGGGAAAAGCAATAGGAAATGGAGAATCAACAAAGGTTTGGGATGATAACTGGATCCATACAAGAGCGGAATTAAGCCTATGGGGCCTACCCTGCTACAAGACCAAGACCTTCTAGTCTCTGACCTCCTCTCTCGTGAAACAAAAGAATGGAATATAGCTATTGTGGATCGCGTCTTACCTGAGCTAGCCAATCTTATTTATGCCATTAGACAGAGTAAGCACCAGGCTCCTGACTCCTTTATTTGGACTCAACATCAGACAGGGGTTTACTCGACACGATCAAGGTATCAAGCACTCCAATCAACTAGAATCCAATCGACAGGAATACTCTTGGATGGGGAAGATAAAAGATGGCAACAAGATATCTGGACTCCTTCATTGTTACCTAAGCTGAAACTCTTTCTCTGGAAATGCTCAAGAAACGTCTTAGCAACAGGTGACAACCTAACTCGTAGGAACATCAACACCAACACCAGCTGCTTGCGATGTGGGCTCCCTGATACACTTCTCCATGTCTTGTTCCAATGCCCATTTGCATCTAAGGTTTGGGAACTAACTCCTTGGACCAGTCTGTTTGACTCCAGCTAGTGTTCCTCATTCCCTGATGAACTCCAGAGGTCACGCCATCGGTTCACACTCCCCCCAATCGGAGTCACTACCAACCTCTTCCCCTGGATCGCCTGGGGAATCTGGACAAACATGAACCAATTAACCTTCGAAAACAGGACATCAACACATCAACAAGTTATTATCAAAGCCATCACTTCTTGTAAGGAGTGGGAAGCTGCACAGATCGTCTTACCAAAAAAAACAGTGGTCAGCTCACCGCTTTCTCCTCCTCTAGACTGGCCGGCAAACGCAACTCCGGTTATCTGCTGTACTGACGCGGCTTGGAATCGGGAGAAATCTGCGGCAGGGCTAGCTTGGATCTTCATGGACCAAAACATGGTAGAAATCTCCAGAGGATCAGCGTTCCAATCCTCTGTCTCATCACCACTTATGGCGGAAGCTCTCGCCATCAGAGAAGCTCTTCTTCACGCCACCACCGCCAATTACCTCTTCATCTGGCTTCGATCAGATTCTCAAGGGCTCGTTACAGCCGTCAATTCGATCCTCCGACCGGTAGAACTCTATGGCGTTCTAGCGGATGTTGACTCGATCATCTCTTCGTCTTCGTTTTCTGTTGTTTTTTCTTTTCTTCGTCGCTCTGGTAATGAGCCTGCTGATGCTCTTGCCAAATCTATCCTTTGTATGAACCTTTAAAGAGTGGGCCTCCAAGCCCATTCTATCTATTGAAGTATTTGTTGATAAAAAAAAATAACAAGTGTGTCTACTCCTCGCATGTAGATATATAATTATTCTTTACTTTTGGTTTGACTACTAATATTAATAATTTATATTTATGTTTAATCTTATTATTTATTCATTTAGTTCCTAAATTTAAGACTACTAAAACTATTCAAGTTACTACTACTATGGCAAATGTCAGTTATAAAAAGTTACATTACGATTATCATTAAAAAAATATTTTTACTTTAATTTTTTTATAAATAAAAGTCAATATATATTACTTTGGATACAAAAAATTATATCTATTATAGTATTGATATATATAGTCCAATTAATTATCTTATAACTACATATTGACATATGGTTAGTATAAAAATTATTTGATAACTGCATCTAAATAACCACCTTACAAATACCACATGAAACTATCAAACTGTATTTAAATGTATATAAACGTGATATATTCTTTTACTCCATAATTATAAGAACTTCAATGCTTATCTTAAAAATAATATCACATAAAATCGAGACTTTATAGCAAGAAGAAGAATACGACGACCACATTATATTGATGATATAAAATGTTATTTAACAATTTAAAGTACATAAATGGTGTGAACATGGTTGCCAAAGAAAAATGGTGTGAACATGACAATAAACATGTTCGTCGTTAAAATATTTTTGTAAGTATTAGTTATTATGATTAGTTAGGTGTAAAATTATTTATATGTTTATCAAAAATAAGAAATATTTTATTAAATATGAATAAATAGTTATAGATCTATTATATTAATTAGAAACATGACTAACTGATAGAGATTTAGTCCAACTAATTATTTTTAACGATCTATACTTAAAAAATATTAACTACATCAAGTTATATATTGTGGATGTAACCACCACTTCCGTATAATAATTGGAATCAGTTTTCATTATTTACATCTAAATATCTTATTTAATCAACAAAAATGAAAACTATATATATATATATATATATATATATATATATATATGTGTGTGAAAAGTATGTGATAATATCAAAATCGTCAAATAATAATTACTTCAATCAACATATTTTTTAAAATTGCATCTAAATTCCCTAGAAGATAGCATCTAAATATATAACGTAGCCATATTCTATTTGGTACCTAATTATATGTTAAATATCTAATTTAAATTCTGAGTATATTTTTAAAGTTATTATTATGAAAGTATTTTTTATTTTAATATATTTTACGGGCTTTAGTTTAATGGGTTTTAAATAGGTTATTCGATTAAAAATATTTAGTAAATGTTACATACATGCATACATATATATATATATATATATATATATATATATATATATATATATATATATATATATATATATAACAAAATATATTAAAATTATTTTTTCAAACTTTTTTCAAGAATTGTGATTAATATTTGGTGCGGTTGCATTTGATATTGGTTTTCGGATGTAACACTTTAAAAACCGTTCAAGTATATATGTCAGATCTAATAGAGTGCGAGACTTTGATTTTTGGGTCGATTCGGAGTCGGATGTTTTTGGGTACGAATATTCTTAACTATTTATGTTAGATAATTATTAAGAAAATGTAATATATTGCAAATTTTAGGAAGGACATTTTAAAATGATTTCTGAAATGCATATGGCATAAGTGTATAGTTATGCAACTTGACATATTAATAAAGTTACTGAATATTATATTAACTTAAATTAATATTAGACACAATATAATTGAAAAAACAACACAAATATATACATTAAGTTTCTCAAAAAATTAAAACAGTAAATATGATGACAAAAAATTAAAAAATATACCCGCCCTTTGAAGGGCGGGTAAGTATCTAATTTATTCTATTAATTCTGTAGCATAACCTATTGATAAAAGGTTGTGTCCAATATTTTTTTAAAAAAATGTAAATCTAATTATATAAATAATTAATGACAACCATGTGTAGTTAACGATTACACCCGTTGACAAAATAAAAACGATTACAACCTCCGGTTTACTTGAAAACTATGCAGGACCCACCCCCACATTCCCTTATTAGTAAATACTGTCAGTTTAATCACAAAAATATCTTTTGAAAAACATACATATTTGTAGGGTCCTTTTATTCTACACAATTATATTGTGACAGTAGACTATTTGAATAGAGTAATACAGAATACTAGGTGTTTTCCTGCACAATATACATAAATAAAAGTTTTAAAAATAAAAATGTATTTAAAATAATTTAATAATAGATAAAAAAACATTTATTTAAATTTATATTTAATAATATATATGTATATATTTAAAATTAAAATTTTTAAATATTTTTTATCTTTTCTCTTTTGGTTAAAACATGTTAAATTAGATTCTATACAATTAAGAGAAAATTTTGTTACCTATATAATTATCAAAATATAAAATTAAATAATATTTAATCTGCAGAAAATTTTGAAAAAGAAAAATATTAATAAAAATTGTATAATTATAAAGACTTGAAACATATTTAAAAATTTAAAAATATTGTTATATTTTTGTTTCTACTATTATATTATTTCCTCTTATGTTAATGATAATTTATGAGTTATTAACATATTCTAAAAATTTACCAAAAATATATATGAACATTAAATGTAAATGTACATGTCAGAATTAAATTCGAACCATGTCATTATTATTAGTAGACATATCATCATTTTTTTGGTGAAATTGATCGTAGTGATGACATATGTCAAAATCACTTCGCAAATAATATATAAGAGAAACACATGCTTTATATATTTAACAGTATAAGAAATGTCTACATTTTATAGATAAAAGGACAAAAGGTATATGTTTTATACTTTTATAATAATATCATAAATGAGAATACAAGTGGTTCTATATAATTATAACATTCATGTATAATAATGGGATACTCAATTATGGTGCATAAATGAGAGAAAAAAACTGAAAATTGAAAACATAGGCTTTAAACCCAATTATAATGTATAAATGAGAGAGAAAAAGCTGTAAAAACTAATAAGGTAGTATATTTTTTTGTGAGATTACCTCTTATGTCAGGTTTACATATTATTTTAAAAAACGGATAAAAAATACAAATCTATATGTTGTCAATAGTAGTAAATGAATAATACAACTTATTTTAAAACTGCATCTAAATAATTATCTAAATATACCACAAAACCCATTTCGATAACCACCTTCTAAATATGGCACAAGTGTATAGTTATATAACATCACAAATTCAATACAATTATCAAAACTTCTTACTAATAATTTAAAATATATATTTTACCCAAATATGATTAAAAATATGAAAAATAAATTTCTAAAAAAAAAAGTATAAAAAAAATATTTATCCGCTCTTTGGGAGGGCGTGTGAGAATCTAGTCTATTATATTAAAAGAGAAGTCACCATTTCATTTTACGCGATTTTTTATGTGAACCGTACATTAGTCAATATTTTATATCATCAATCATATATAAACCAAATATACATCATTGGTTTAATCAGGATTAACAAAAGCTCATACATTACATCAATGAAAGCTTTTATGCCCAAACCAAACCCTAATCACAAAATTGAAAGAAACTGAAGGCTCCATGAACGATGCCGAGATCAAAGAGAATGTTCAAAGCAATCATAAATCTTGCCTGAAACCTCAATTCGGACGCCGATCGAGGTTACAACCGTTCTTCAACTCTACTCTAGCTAAGAAATCAACTCATCCCCGCTTTCATCCTTCGAAGCAATCATCCCAGTAAAATCTACATGTCTCTGATTCTCCAATTCTCTTAGTGATATATATATGGGTTCTGAGTTGAATTTAAAGTGAATAATTAAGGATTAGAGTTAAAGAGAAGCAATTATTTGCCTCGAAGGATTTATGGACAGCGAGTCCACTGTAGGTGGTGGAATACACTTCCTCACCAGGCCCATTTAATAATGAGCTCAGCCCAAACGAGTTCAGGCCCAACAAGATAGCTCTTCGGTAATCAACGATTGATTAAGCTTAGCTTGGCTAATCCCCGCGATTAGCCGAGATAAAAAGGTGTAGGCAAAATGCTTAACTTAGCGGGCCGCCTGAGGCCCATTTGGCGAAAGCCCTTTGGATTTGCGATGAGCTCGCTAGGTCAAAGGCATAACTGCTATAAAAGGGAGGGAAGAGGCAACGAGGAAAGGATCCGAAATTACTCTCACTCACAAGGCGGCTAGAACTAGGGTTTTCACTCCTTTACTTCTTTTCCGACTTGTACGGCACGGCCGAGCTCCCCGCGAGACTCCGCCTTGCCTCTCATTTCCTCATTTGTAATCGAGCTCTCTCATCAATAAAACTACATCTTTGACTCTAAATAGTAAGAAAGCGCCTTTGAAATAACCCACCGACGAGTCATGTCACTCATTTACTGAACAGACCGAACTCGGTTCAAACAGTTGGCGCCCACCATTGGGCATAACAAAGCAGCGTCAACACAAGTGCGGGAGGGCACCTTTCCACGGCTCGGCGGTTTCTCTTCAAAACTAACCCTACGCCTATGCCGGCAAATCAGCCCATCATGCCGACCGGACCCCAGGACGACTTCGTGCCGTCGAGAAACAACCCATATTTGCAAACCATCCAGGAAATCGCCGCCCTTAAACAAGCTCTCCTCGACATCAACTCAAAGATTCACGGCGTCACGATCTCCGCTCTACTCATCAAAAGCGTCCTAGCGGACACCCTCCGAACTCCGTTTACTCAAAAGATAACCGCCGTAAGGCTCCGCAAGATGGACAAGATCCGTTTGCCGACATACGATGGCCTCTCGGACCCAACGGCCCACATCTCGTCCTTCAACATCGCGATGCGGTGACACAACTTCTCTAATGAAGAACGAAACGCCAGCTACTGCCAGCTCTTCGTCGAAAGCCTAACTGGTGTGGCCCTAACTTGGTTTACAGGCCTCCCGGAAAACTCTGTTAATAGCTTTCGCGACTTATCGTGCATGTTCTTGAAGAACTACATAATGTTCACACGCAAGGAAGCTACTGCGTCTGACCTCTGGAACCTTTCCCAGGCACAGGGGCAAAGCCTTCGTAGCTTCATGGAAAAATTCAAAGGATTGTGTCCAAGGTCAAAGTCCCGGATAGGATCGCTGTCAACGCCCTCATGAACATACTGTACGTACACTCCAGGTTCCAAGACGACCTCTATCGTCACCCAACCAAATCTCTCTCTGATGCCATTGCTCGATCCAAAAACTTCATCCGTATGGAAGAAGCCACCAAAGCAATCATCAGTAAGCAGAACGCTACGAAGCAAGCGTCCTCGAAGAGTAACGATACCCGTCCGGAGCCGCGTCAGCACGCCCCAACCGACAAAGCGAACTCCAAGAAAAGCTTTGTCTACATGGTCGACGAAGATTACCTCCCGTGCTCGACGGTCGTAGTCCGAGCAAAGGGATGGAACCACTGGCACATGACAGATGACGAGCCAAAGCCGGAAGGCGCATCCGAAGCCTCGGGATCTAAACCCGAAGAACCAGAGAAGTACTGTTCCTACCACAAGAGTAAGAAACACAACACTAAGGAGTGTAAGGTTCTGTACGAGCATTTCCTCTCCTCGGTCGCCAGTGGCAAGTTCGAAATCAAACCACCCAAGACCAAACCGAAGGAGAACCGTTGGAGCAAAAACAAAGATAAGAAGGTTCGAAAGTCTCAGCCCAAGAATACGCGACCCGAGAAAAAGAAGGACGCCGAGTAAAAGGCTCCCAAAGGAACAAGAAAAAGAAGACTCATCCGCCGACGAGGAGAAGCCGAGAAACCGGCGAAGAGTCGAAGTTATACTCGCACGCCCGAGCTCAACAACGAACAACAAGTCCGTGCTCACGCAGGGAGATTTGTGTACGTACCTTAACAAACGGCCTACTGAACGGGATGGCTTAAGCTCGGTCGACTTATGGCATAAACTAAAGCGAAGAAACGTCACAGCCGAGACAGCAACGTCCGAATCCACCGAATCGGAAGACGAGCTCGCTGCTCCAGTCGTACTCAGCCCGTCCCCTATCACGGTAGATTTGAGAAGCCATCAGAACTCAAAGGTCGCCGACCTCCGTTCCAAGCTCCGCAAACAAGAAACGCAGGATCTGCGACGGCAGCTCGATGCAAACAGAGACAACCATGCAAAGTCCGAGCTAACGACTATCGAACACTCGCCTTATGATCTACGAACTCAACTCGAAACTAAACGAGCTAACGTCATCATGGGAGGTTCGTCCCCATGCGGCGACTTGGTTCGGTCCATCAAAGCCCACCAACGCCAGGCAAAACCTTCGCAGAAATGGCCATCCGTGCCGAAGAACGACCTCCTGATAACGTTTTCTCCCGAAGACGCGCTCGGAGTCCATATGCCGCACAACGATCCCTTACTCGTCGAGCTGGGGATCGGAGACTGTGAAGTAACCAAGGTACTAATCGATACCGGTAGCTCGGTTGACCCCATCGTCCTCAGGACCCTTGAGAAGATGGGAAATGACCTACATCTCATGAAACCATCTAACTACACCCTTACTGGGTTCAACGGAGTTTCGGAAGAAATGATCAGTACCATTCGACTTCCGGTCTATGCTGTCGGAGTGACCCGAATGGTCAAGTTCTCTGTTATCGCCACAGACGCGCCTTACCACGTCATACTCGGCACACCGTGGTTCCACTCGATGAAAGCTATTTCTTCAACGTACCATCAGTGCGTCAAGTTTCTGGTTAACGACGGACGAATCAAAATGCTACGGGGTGACCAACAGGCCGCGCGAGATCTCCTTATTGCCAACGTCAAGCCCCAACAGCCGACCCCTGAGTGAATGCTGTCGCGAAACCAATCCAAAAGATCTACCCAAAAAGGATGAAGTCCTCGAGGTGCAGATAGACGACAAGCATCCCACCAAGATCGTCCGAATAGGAGCGTACATCTCTGACGAGATGCAGGAAACGATCCTCGCTTTCCTCAAGGAGAACGTGTCGACCTTTGCATGGACCACCTCGGACATGAAAGGGATCGACCCAAAGATCACATCCCACGAGCTTAACGTCGACCCAACTTTCAAACCTATCCGACAGAAACGTCGGAAGCTCGGTCCAGAACAATCCAAAGCCGTCAATGAGGAAGTCGAACGACTACTCGCTGCCGGATCTATCACGGAGGTGAAGTATCCCGAGTGGTTAGCAAACCCGGTGGTGGTTAAAAAGAAGAACGAGAAGTGGTGTGTCTGCGTCGACTTCACGGACCTGAACAAAGCTTGTCCCAAGGATAGGTTCCCTCTTCCACACATTGATCGCCTGGTCGAGTCAACGGCAGGAAACGAGCTCCTCACTTTCATGGACGCCTTCTCCGGGTACAACCAAATCACTATGCATCCCGACAACCGAGAGAAGACCGCGTTCATTACCGATAGAGGAACCTACTGCTACAAAGTCATGCTGTTCGGATTGAAGAACGCTGGCGCGACATACCAGCGTTTGGTAAACAAGATGTTCGCCGACAAACTCGGTAAGACAATGGAGGTTTACATCGATGATATGCTGGTTAAGTCATTCCGAGCCGCCGACCATTCTGCTCACCTGCGCGAGTGCTTTAAAACCTTAAACGAGTATGGAATGAAGTTGAACCCCGCAAAGTGTACCTTCGGTGTCACTTCGGGAAAATTCCTCAGCTACATCGTTACGCAGCAAGGAATAGAAGCGAATCCCAAACAGATTTCTGCAATCCTTGATCCCCCTAACCCGAAGAACAGTCGGGAAGTCCAATGACTAACGGGGCGAATCGCCGCCCTAAACCGCTTTATCTCACGATCAACCGATAAGTGCCTCCCATTCTACGAGCTGTTGCGCGGTAATAAACGCTTCATGTGGGATGAGAGATGCGAGGAAGCCTTCGGTGAGCTGAAGACTTTTCTCACCACCCCCCCTTGTCTTAGCTAAACCCGAACCCGGGGACACGCTCTATCTCTACATCGCTGTCTCGTCAATCGCGGTCAGCACTGTAATCGTGAAGGACGACCGAGGCAAGCAGAAACCGATATTCTATACGAGTAAATGCATGATGGATCTTGAGACACGTAATCCGACACTCGAGAAGATGGCCTTGGCAGTCATCACAGCCGCAAAGAAGCTAAGACCGTACTTCCAGTCGCATACGATGGAGGTCCTCACCGATCTCCCCCTTCGCACCGTCATGCAGAACACCAACCAGTCCGGACGTTTGTCCAAATGGGCAATCGAACTCAGCGAACACGACATCGTCTTCCGAAACCGGACAACACTCAAGTCGCAAGTCCTAGTCGACTTCATGATCGAATTACCACCGGAGCTCGCGCAGGATCTAGTCTTGCCGAACATCAACTGGATTCTGCACGTCGACGGCTCGTCAACGAACAACGGATTCGGAGCAGGGGTCCAACTGCAATCCCCAAATGGCGAGTTGATTAGGCAGTCATTCCGACTCGGTTTCGCCGCCTCGAATAACGAAGCCGAGTACAAATTGCTTATTGCTTGGCTACGCCTCGCACAGGCCGTCAAAGCGAAGCGACTAAGCGCCTACTGCGACTCTCAGCTCATCACGAGCCAATTCAGTGGAGATGACAAAACCCGAAACGAACGAATGAACGCGTACATGAGGATAGTTTGGGATCTCGTGAAAGGGTTTGAGTTCTTCGAACTCGTGAAGGTCCCACGCGGGGAAAACGTTTGTGTGGACGCCCTCGCAGCTTTAGGAAGTAAACTCAGGGACCAAGTCCAAAGAACAATCCCAATCCACCAGATCGACAGGCCAAGCATTGATCTCGCTGAAGAATCACAAGCCGAGGCGACACACGTTCTCGCAATCACCCAGCCTATAGAAGCAGAGCTAGATTGGAGGACCGAAGTAATCGACTTCCTAGCACACGGTAAGCTCCCCGAAGAGAAGTGGAAGGCTCGACGGGTTAAGGCGTGCAGTTCCAACTACGTTGTCACCGACGACATACTTCACAGATGGACGGCTAACAAGGTCCTACTCCGATGTATCCATGGCGAAGAAACGTACCTCGTCATGGCCGAGACACATGAGGGAGCTGGAGGTAACCATTTCGGCGGACGAGCTCTCGCCTTGAAGGTAAAAAGCCTAGGCTTTTATTGGCCGACTATGAACACCGACTGCGAAGCATTCACATGGCAGTGCGACAAGTGTCAGAGACACGCCTAGACGATCCATTGCTCTACTGAAACATTACGAACAATGACAGCTCTGTATCCGTTCGTGCGTTGGGCGATGGACATCATTGGACTGATGCCTCCGTCTCGGCAAAAACGCTACATCTTGGTTCTTACAGATTACTTCACCAAGTGGATAGAGATGGCAATTGGGCTCTTCCGTCCCGTTCCATCCCGTACCGCAGCGGGCTCGTCGTCGAGCGGGTCAGGGGGGGCCTGTCCCGCACAGGCTGCGGTCTTGAGCCTGTCCCGCAAGGCCCACAATTTTGCGGACTTATCAAATGAAGACCCAATCCCGTCCCGCAGCAAGCCTTTACGTGTTAGGCCCGCGGTCCAGGTCTTTGATTGCCATCCCTATAAGTGGATAAAGGCCACTCTTACGCATCGATCACTGAACGGGAGGTCCAGAAGTTCGTTTAGAAAAACATCATATGTCGCCACGGTCTGCCCTATGAAATCGTCACCGATAACGGCTCCTAGTTCATCGCGCAGAATTTCCGCGAATTCTGCAGCAAGTGGAGGATCCGCCTGAACATGTCCACACCTCGTTACCCGCAAAGCAACGGCCAAGCCGAATCCTCGAACAAAACGATCATAGATGGAATCGAGAAGAGACTCGATCTAAAGAAGGGATTGTGGGCAGACAAATTAGACGGAGTCCTTTGGTCGCACAGAACAACGCCTCGAGGCGCAACCAAAGTGACACCTTTCTCTCTTGCTTATGGAGTCGAAGCCATGGCACCAGCCGAGGTAAACGTCACTAGCTTACGACGCTCGAGAATGCCACAGCACGTCGAGCTCAACAGCGAAATGTTGCTCGACGCCCTCGCTAGCGAAGAAAGGCGAGATCAAGCCTTCCTTCGCATTCATAACTACCAAAATCAGATCGAGAACTACTATAACAAGAAAGTATGATCCCAACCTTTGGCAATGGGGGACTTAGTCTTACGCAAAGTCTTCGACAACACAAAAGAACCAAACGCCGGAAAGCTTGGCGCCAATTGGGAGGGCCCTTATTAGATCATCAAGGTAGTTAAGCCGGGAGTCTACCATTTGGAAACTTCGACAGGCGAACTGGTGCCGCGAGCTTGGAATTCGATGCACCTCCAAAGATATTACACAACGTAAGTAAGCGAGCTAGCGACTAGATTCAAAAAAAAAAACACGAGCTAGCGATTCCAAGTCACTCTAGTTCTCCGAGTAGACTTCCCAACAGTCGTTTACTCGGCAAACTGAACTACGTGTGGCTTGATCCTCTCCCGAGGTACGTAGGCAGCTTTA
The DNA here is from genome assembly GCA_932364175.1 of Eruca vesicaria subsp. sativa. Taxonomy (NCBI): domain Eukaryota; kingdom Viridiplantae; phylum Streptophyta; class Magnoliopsida; order Brassicales; family Brassicaceae; genus Eruca; species Eruca vesicaria. The sequence goes on along the minus strand of CAKOAT010127154.1, from coordinate 48,770 downwards.
ACGGGTTCAGCCATAACCCAAAAACAAAAAAAATCCGAGCAAATGCGCTCTTTAGCTACTTTTGCTCGCCAAGCAGATGAACTAACGACGTTCACTTCAGCTCAGCAAAACGAACTACGGAAAGCTTGATCCTCTTCCGAGGTACGTAGGCAGCCTTAACAGGTTCAGCTGAAACTCTAAAAAAAAACCATCACGATGCCCACGTCCTGGTCTTCCCGTACACCTAGAAACCACGGATCACGCACTGGCACTCGCACGAATTCGTCGAATGCGCCCTGATCAAGCATGTGTTCGATGAACTCTGCTAGTTACGGTCAATACCGACTAACTGACAAAGAGACGACAACTTCGATCTCGCAATAACTCCTAGAGTAGGGATCGGCCGACCTAAACTCTACGGACTTACTTTGCGACAATTCGAATCCCTTGTCGGCCTAACTAAAACAGAACCTTAAACATCGCTAAGTAATTCGAGGCCTCGCCCAACCGACAAGCGATGTTTAAGTCGGATAAGCGAGCCGAGCTCGAGTAACAGTTATTAGCCAGAGTAACGTTCCAAGCAAAGTTCGTCAAATCTGGGACAGGAATCACTTTGGAGAATAACAAAACTCTAATGAATCTTCCAAATTTAAGAACGAGAAGAACACTTGCCGGACTAAAACTCTGAACTCAACGAAAATTTCTAAACGAGACCTAGGGGTTCGAATTTAAAACGAGGGTCACATCGGAGGCGAACGAACTCTGATAACCCCTAACTAAATTCCATAGCTATGAAACAAATTCTCGTTCCTGAGCGTCGAACTAGATTCAAAAATTCCAACAGAAAAAATACTAAGGCAAAACGAGTCTAAAATGTTTAAGCGAACTACAGGGCTTTATCCGTTAACAACTCCACACACGGAGTAAGAAACAGAAGGAAAATTACATCAATAAGTTATTCCTGAGCCGACGCGGCGTCGTCATCGTTGTCATGGGCCTCAGTTTCTTGAGCTCGGGAAGCGTTCGTCGATGAGGGGGAATGAACTGTGACTTGTCGACCTATGCCCTGATCTTCATCTAGCTCGGTCGGATTGGCTCTGCCGTCGGTGCCATCAAGACCCGATATGTCAAACTCGTCGGAGAAACCAGAGGCGTGCCAAACACCGCCCGAATGAATGGGAGAACGGAGCTGAGCAGCTATCTCGGGAGTCAGCTCATTCACATTCAAACCCGTTGGATCGAATCCATCGACCGAGTTCCTGTCGTAACCGGCCATCATCTACATGAAGACCGTCTCATAAACGTACTTGGAGGGGAGCACCAATGGGGAAAGGCAGTAAACCTCTTTGTCAGGCGACCCGGGATACAGCCGTTCAGCTTCAGCCTTGTGGATCTTCTCCTCCTCGCGGAACTCGTCAATCTTTTTCTGCGGAATAGCCTCCCCCTCCCTCTTTAGCAACTCTAGACACTTTCGAGTTCCAAAGGCTTGACTTTAGAGGCCTCTCACGTCATCATACGCATCCATCTTCGCATCGCGAGCCTTGAGCCGTTCAAAGTGAGCATCTGCCTTCTGGCCCATCTCGAACTGGGTCCTCGCTCGTTCGCGGGTAACCTCGAGGACCCGACTCCTCCTCAGATGAGTGACCTCGTAGTCTGCATCCTTCATAAGTTTGGCCATCTTCGACTCGAGTCTGGCCTTCTCATTTTCGAGCTCGGCAGATGCGGCCTTAACAGCCTCCAATTCCTTGAAGGTCTCTTCAATCTCCTTCACCCTGTCGTCGGCTTGGCGAGTAGCTTCAGCTCTTATTGCCTCAGAATCTGCAAGCGAGGCTTCGAGAGTGACTGAGCGCTACCGTTCAATGTCGGTCTTCTCCTGAGCCTCCCCGAGGCTGACGTACGTCGCCTTGAGCTCGCCGTCATACTTCTCGACTAAGGTGTTAATCCCATCATCCTCCTGTAAACAAACACTTCAGCTATAAACACAGCGAGGTAAAACCTAAACATAGAAAAGAAAAATCAAAGGTAACTCACCGCTTCTTTGAGCCTAGCCACATTTAGGTCAGCCTTCTTGAAGACCATTTGATCAGAACAACGGAGGATCCTAGGGTCAGCACCACATGGCTTGTCAGTCGATGAGCTGGCTCCCGCATCGGGACCGTTGCCTCCTTCGGTGCTTCCTTCTTCTTCTTCTTGCCTGACTTCTTCGCCGGCTCCTTGGGATCATCGAGAGGAGGCGCATCCTGCTCCCGCAGAGGGTTTTCGTCCGTCGGGTTCGCCACGACGAGCTCCTGACCTTCTGCGCCTTCCCCTTCAGGCAGGCTCCCATCATCCTCGCGATCACAGACACTCGGGCAACCTTAGAGGCCGACCCATCCCCTACCGAGTTGGACTTCTTCTTCTTCCTCCTCTTCTTAGCCGGAGAACCAGCTGGGGGTCTTCTTGAGTTGCTTCAGGATCAGCAACCCGATCTTCCATCTCCTCGACCTGCGGTCTTTTTGGGCCTCCAGCCGATAGGCCCGACGAGTTGGCAGCAGAGCCCCCGGTTGGAGGAAGAATCGGATTATCAGAGGATGTTCCCCCTCCGAGATCGAACGTGTCGATCAATCCCATCAGTGCGTTGCCCTGCGAGGTGCCGCCTCGTTTCTTCTGAATGACTTGAGAGAGATCTGGGAGTTCTTTCCTCATGAGCGCTTGCTTGATGACCTTCTGTTCCGCTGGCGAGAAGAGATTCGACCTTTTCTTTCCAGGCTTGGCTTCGTACTGAAACACCTCGTCCTAGTCACCTGTGCAAATCACGACTTGAGCAAAATATCACATGTAAGGTGGGAAAGGAGGTTGAATGCGTTCTTCCTTACCCCGGTTAATGCGATCTATCGCGCGCTGGACCCTCTCCTAACTAATATCAGGCCACTTGCGATGACCTAACTCCACCAAAGCACGAGTGTCGGAAAGAAATGACGGCGGAACAGCAGCGTCGGTCAAGTAGAAACTAGGGTGAGGATCTACAAAAGAAGAAAAGACAAATTAGCTAAAGTGTATACGAACGGTGGTCGAGGCGAGCTAACTACCAACAACGCCGTTCCAGTAAACCCGGAACACGTCATCCGGAGGATCGATAAAAGCATGCTGATCCGACTTGACGTAGAAGTAGCGACGCTGCCAGTGTGGTGTCTTGTCAGGATAACCGGTAATGACGTTGTAGTCCTGTCTCCTCCTAACCAAGAAAAGCCCTCGACCGAGGTGAGATACCGTTGTTAATTGCTCAAATGCGTACACACATAAACTTATCCCAATCTCGGCCGCCATCACCATAAGCGCAACCATGATGCGGAACGATCCGTTCACCATCTGACTAATCGCCACGCCCCGACGAGCGACGTAAGAAGTCAGCATGAGAGGAATCAGGAACCAAAGCCTAGTATGGCTCCCAAAGTAGGACTCGTATACACACGATAGTCGAACGGTGGCGACCACGGGCGCTGATCAGGACTCGGAATCTGATAAGTAACTCCCACGGCGTTCTGAGCTATCAGAAGATTCTCGACGGTCTCCACCGTCGACTCCGTCTCGAACGTTTTCGGCCAATCCTGACCGACGATTTTAGCAGGACGCAGAAACTCTTGCGGGAGTACGGTCCCCCTCTCAAAGTTCGTCTTCCCTCGTGTAGCGAGTCGGAGCCGGAGGAAGCTTCTCCCTTTCGACTTGCCTCGCGTTATCTGACACGTACCAAACCGGTCCCGGTCGTTCAGGAACTGCCGATCGAGACCGGCCAGAGCTCTTCTGACGGGATCTATTCGAGCTCCCTCTTCGAGGTCAGTTAGATATCGCTCTCGAAGACTTGAGTGGCAGCGCTTGAGGTCGCTCTATTCGGGGATCGCCCATCATTTGCGCTGCTGAATTCCCCGCCTCATCGCCTCTGAGTTCTCTCTCAGTATCGACGATCAGGAGTCGCTGAGAAAGGCTGAGGCCATCTACATCCATCAGCGCATTTCTGTGCTCTAATCTAAAACTTTCCAAGGGTTCGTTAGTCGTCTCGTCCCTAGCCGAACTCGACGAAGTCGCGATTTCCTTTCCTTTCTCTTCGCGTGTCAACCTTACTCGCGGACACATCTTACCGACAACGGACATATATATCCTACATTAATCTAGAGAGAGAAACTAGAGAGAAGGGAGAGAAGGAGTACCAGCAGAAACAGAGAAGTGATGAGAATGAAGAGAGGAAGAGTATTTATAGGAAAAGAAGAGGGGCGCAACTCTCGAAGACATTAATTAGGTCTACTCGAGCCTAGTTGGGCCTAAAAGCCGCTCGCAACTTTTCATATTCCGAGTTAAATGGGCTTTAATTCCCAAGAAACTTATGGATCCCATGACTGTTCACATTCTCGTCCGAGCTTCGAGCTAACGACCACGAACGTGCCATTCGTAAACTCAAGGGTAGCATTAACAAATGGTATGGGAATCGAGCCGACAATCCGCGCCCGCAATAACAACCGCTCCCAAACCCGCGAGTAGGAAAGCCGCTGTGTGGGAAAACGACGTAACGCGTTAACTGACCTTGTTATTCTATGGGCCAACTTGACGAAATCGCTCTGATTAAGGCTATAACTCGGCAGCGGATCTGGGGGACATACTGTAGGTGGTGGAATACACTTCCTCACCAGGCCCATTTAATAACGAGCTCAGCCCAAACGAGTTCATGCCCAACAAGATAGCTCTTCGGTAATCAACGTTTGATTAAGCTTAGCTCGGCTAATCCCCGCGATTAGCCGAGTTAAAGAGGTTTAGGCAAAATGCTTAACTTAGCGGGCCGCCCGAGGCCCATTTGGAGAAAGCCCTCTAGATCCGCGATGAGCTCGCTAGGTCAAAGGCATGACTGCTATAAAAGGGAGGGAAGAGGCAACGAGGAAAGGATCCAAAATTACTCTCACTCACAAGGCGGCTAGAACTAGGGTTTTCACTCCTTTACTTCTTTTCTAACTTGTACGGCACGGCCGAGCTCCCCGCGAGACTCTGCCTTGCCTCTCATTTTCTCATTTGTAATCGAACTCTCACATCAATAAAACTACCTCTTCGACTCTAAATAGTAAGAAAGCGCCTTTGAAATAACCCACCGACGAGTCCTGTCACTCATTTACTGAAAAGACCGAACTCGGTTCAAACATCCACTCGCTCAACGATCCACATCGAGTGGGCACCTTAAAGTACATCGGAGGCGTGGAAGGGTACTCAGGAACCTTTATCGGCGTTGATTGGGATCTACAAAGCAAGGATTGTCTTATCCTCTCCTCTCTCTTCTCGACTGTGCAGTACACATGGTTGGTTTTTGAAATAATGTTATCTCTGCTTTTTTGTTGCTGGTGTTAGAGTTAATGTATGTTCTGTCTGCGAAGAACAAACGTGTTTCGATTCAGCTTTTGGGAGGTGACAAGATCCAGGACAAGTTAAGTCGGCTTAATGAGCTTACGAGTGCTTCTCTTCCTTTTCTTGGTGTTAGCTGTCTTGGAGTTTTATCTGATTTGGCCTCAGTTCTACCCAGTATGGTTCAGTCTTCTTTCAGATCAAACACTTTTGTAACCTACATATTTCATTTGCTTCGTCTGTTGTTCTAGATTTGAAGCTACTGGACTTGACTGGAAACTTGATTTATGACTGGGAGTGTGTGGGCTGTTCTGTGCAATAACGTCACCAAAAAGATAGGCTTGGCTCTTACCTAATACTGGTTATCCTTTGTATTAGTGTCTAAGAACCTCATTTGCTACTTTTGTGTGTGTGTTTATGTTAGAAAGATGAGAATTATGAAGATTAGTTTTGTATTGAGAGAAGGCCTGAGCAAGTTGGTAGTGGTCGACCTCTTCCATCTCCAAAAGCAGAAGATGATCCTTAAGAAATTTTCCAGGTCCAACCAGCGATCAATCAGCTCACTAAGTCTGGCGACAAGGATCTTGGTAAACTCTTTTACATAAACTAGAATTTTTTTTGTTTCTATAATAAAGATCATTCTCTATTCTAATACATATTACATACGATATAATGATCATTCTTTATGCTTTGTTTTAGCCTCTTCTCTACCCTGCTGTGTTCATAGTTTGAGTAGTTGTCAAGAAACTAGAACTTTTGAAGTTTAATGTTTTTTGAAAAAAAAATAGCATCAAACCAGTCGCATTTTGAAGTTTATGGTCTTTTTTGACGTCGTTTGAAGTTTACGATCACGTACATATTTATGTGACACATAAACACATACACTTTTTTGGACCAAAGAAAATTAAAATCATTCATATATATATCATTCATATATATCTTCTTTAAAAACTGTGTATTATAAGATATTCCTTATATATCGAAATTTTGATCACACAAAATCCGGCTATTTTAACCTTTTAAAAGAATATTCTGAACACTGGTAATCTAATTTTAATTTGCCAAACATTTTTTTTTAAAAACCTGTTGCAACCATAATATATATAAATAAACCTTCTAAAAGAATATTCTTAACGTTCATTCATTATTTCCTAAATTTTTGCAATAAAATATTGAAACAACTAAGAAAAATATCCTCTTTTAATATAATAGATAAGATAAGTTAATGATATACAAGCAAGATATCAGTATCTTGATCGGTAACTAATCATAACAACTTAAGAATAATATTCTCTAATTTATAATAGATTACTTGCAGGAAAAACCAACAATATCTTATGTGGGAACCGAAATTCACACTTGTCGATTTCCGTTAAATAAGGAAGCTTAGGAAAATCCTAATTTTCCAAAGGAACCGGATCTCTGCGAAAGCCAACGACAAGTAACCAAATAAATGCGGAAAAATATGAAAAATGTAATAAAACAAATTTAAAGAAAAAGTAGATCTTATTTCGATTTCGCGTAAGGGCGTTGCGATCATTACAAGGGTTTACAAAGGCTTTGGCCGCAGGGCCGTCAGCGAGTTATCAACATAAACCTTAAACCTAATCGAGTCGCAGCTCGATAACAAAAGACGGAAAAAGATAAGAAAAAGGATTTGATTGATTTCGAACTGGACCTTATGAAAGGCTGCCTACGTACCCCTTTCGAGGATCAAGTCGAATGTAGTTCAGTTGGTAGAGCTGGACCAGAGATCGAACTGCCTGTGCGAGTTTGTCTAGTAATTGAGCGCCAGTCATAGAAACTGAACTTGTCGAGAAAAAACCTAAGTTTCTAAGTGCGGAAAATTCTAAGTCTAGAAAAGTTGTAAAAGTCTCAGATGAGAGCTCTGGATTTCGTCCCTTTGCTTCTGCTCTATGCCTCTTGCTTATATACTCCCTTCCTAGGCAGTTTAGTCTTTCCATTTCGCCCAGATTCGAGTTTAATGGGAATCTTCCATTTATATCGATCTTTCCTTTTTTCCCGCGGAAATCCTCAAACTTGACATTTATCTTCAAGTTTGACATTTATCTTCTTTCTGCGAGTAAATCGCCAAAACGTCGTCGTATCTTCGGGTTGGAATTCGTTTAAAGTCGCGAGTGGCTTTTATCGCGTTTTATGACTTTCCGAGCCGTTTTGCGATAAATCAGTTTTACGACTTTAGACGAGATCGTTTCCTGATACGATGCCGTTTTTAGATAGTTTTCTCGAGTTAATCGTAAAGCTAAGAAATGTTCGATGTTTCGATTAATCGTTGCCGTTTTCTACGATTAAAAACGCGTCTTGTACGATTTTTACGAAAAATCTTGAATAAATCGTATAGTTTAGGCAATATTAGGTGTTTCGTTTAACCATTGCCGTTTTATACGATTTCCTCGAGTTCTTTTCGAGAAAACAAGATTTTACGGTTTTTATCGTAAAACTCGAACGATAGGACGGATCGAGACGAAACGGGAGACATTTCGACCATGATTCAGAATACGATCGTGCCGAAGGACGTATGCCTTGAAACAAGGATGTGGAATATCCAGGCTCGGGATGGACGGCACGACGTACGGCGAGCTAGTTCAGCTTGGCCAGGTCGCCATATGGCGAACTAGGCGATACGAACCTGTGGGGCAAAGTCAGCACCTCTTAGTTCGCCGTTGGGGAGTATCTAGTTCGCCAGCAGGCGAACTAGTTGGGAGGTTTCTAGTTCGCCTGCTGGCGAACAAAGCCGAGCTGGCTTAGTTCGCCAGCAGGCGAACTAGTTTGGAAGCTCCTAGTTTGCCTGCTGGCGAACTAAGCCGAGCTGGTGAACTAGTCGTGACTAGTTCGCGTTTTCCGGCGGTTTCGGTTTTTCGCGATTTTGTAAAACGATTCTCGAGTTTTATAAAACGATCTTCGAGTTTTATAAAACGATTCTCGAGTTTTATGAAATGATTCTCGAGTTTTATAAAACGATTCTTCGAGTTTTAATAAAACGATCTTCGAGTTTTATAAATCGATCTTCGAGTTTTATAAAACGATTCTCGAGTTTTGTAAAACGATTCTCGAGTTTTATAAAACGATTCTCGAGTTTTATAAAACGATTCTCGAGTTTTATAAAATGATTCTCGAGTTTTATAAAACGATTCTCGAGTTTTATAAAATAGTCTTCGAGTTTTATAAAACGATTCTCGAGTTTTATAAAACGATTCTTCGAGTTTTATAAAACGATTCTCGAGTTTTATAAAACGATTCTTCGAGTTTTATAAAACGATTCTCGAGTTTTATAAAACTGTTCTCGAGTTTTATAAAACGATTCTTCGAGTTTTATAAAGAGATTCTCGAGTTTTATAAAATGAATCTCGAGTTTTATTAAATGATTCTCGAGTTTTATAAAACGATTTTCGAGTTTTATAAAACGAATCTCGAGTTTTATAAAAACATTCTTGAGTTTTATAAAACGATTCTCGAGTTTTATAAAACGATTCTTGAGTTTTATAAAACGATTCTCGAGTTTTATAAAACGATTCTTCGAGTTTTATAAAACGATTCTCGAGTTTTATAAAACGATTCTTCGATTTTAATAAAACGATTCTCGAGTTTTATAAAACGATTCTTCGAGTTTTATAAAACGATTTCTTTTATATTTTATGCGGATACTTTTTGCCATTGATTCCGTTGTGACCGAATCTTGAGCCTTTAGCGTAAGGTTCTTGCGAGTGGTTAGCCAGTTTTAGTTAAGTTAGGCGGAATTAATGGTTGGAAAGGTCCATTGAAAGTGATCTTTCCACTCTCCAGGGAGCGGAAAGCGTTTAAGATTAGGGCTGCGCCTTGTGAAGGCTGCCTACGTACCCTTTTGAGGGGATCAAGCCTTTCGTAGTTCGT
>CAKOAT010127154.1:24076-39442 GCA_932364175.1 Eruca vesicaria subsp. sativa | reverse complement strand
GTAGACTATCCTCGTAGGCCGTTTGGTCTGGTTGAGCATGGCCGTTATAGTTTTTGGACTGGCCGTTTGCGGCTCTGAGTCCCTGCCGCTTTTGCGGCTTTATTAAAAATCAGTTTGCATTTTAAGAGCATGTTTTTATTCGTATGAATGTAGCGGGAAGATTATGAGTTGATATTGAGGGAGGTCCGCGAGTTGTCGTCTCGCATTCCTTTTTTCCTTAGTGTATCGCCTTGTTCGTTTGCTCGTCTTAGGATGTTTAGTAAATCGAGTGAGCGTTTAGATATAGACGAAGAGACATGCCTTTAGGATCTCGATTCATGCCTTGAGACGTTAGCGACCAGTGTGCTGGGTTTAGGACAAGACCTAGGTTTACTTTCGGATTGAGGCTATGCGATGACTAGTCGGCTTTCGTTTTTCCTGTTGCAATTTTAACCTGATCCCATACCGATTTAGAATCCGCGATAGGTTCTCGGCTTATATGATTCGTCTGGTTCGAACCGAGCATCTCACCGGGAAAAATTTCTAAGTTGCCTGAAAGTGCTGACCAAAAGTTTGGATTTCTTTTATAGCGCTATTACCCTTATGTCGGGTGTTCGAGAGCTATCTCTGTGAGATAACTTAAGTTTGTTTAGGACTGTTGCGAGTTTGTTGTGATCAGCAACAAACTTTTTTAGGCGATAAATGTTTACGTTTTTTTGGCCTTCGCGAAGGATACATACGTTAAGAAGTTTTGCGTAATTTTATAGTCGCGGACAGACTGTTAGGTCTTCCAAGAAAATGACTTTATCGAGGAAGGTATTTATGTCGAAAAACTAATCTCCGGGCGTCTACGACGTCTCGCAGTGCCAAAAGTTGGTTTTTATTTTCTATCTCGCGTTTCGTGTTCGGAACGTTTGCGGGCTTGAAGATGTTGTGCGGTGTTGCGAGGGTTTTGTCTTAACCCTGCTTTGCAGGAACACTTTGGTTCGTTTGCGGATATTCGCAATTAAAACTTACATTCCTGTTTGGATGTTAGGTAGTTTTATGACTTGTGCTAGAGCAATTAGGACCGAGAGGTCGCGTAAGTTGTTTCCCCGAAATGAAGCGTTTTTCGTTACGGTGCTTTGTGAAGTGTTGACCTTCCGAGATTCGTACGGATTTAGGAGCTCTGGTACGAGTGTTTTCTTATCCGTCAGATTTTGTAGGCAACTTGCTTCGGGAATAGAGAGAATCGCGAGAATACAGAACTTAGCCGATTTTCGACAAGTTTGCATTATCCGTTGAACGTATTGGCTTTGCGTGAAGGTTGTGCTCAGCCGCACAGCCAAGGTCGTATTTGGTAGAGGATTAGACCACGACACTTTCGTGCTATCGAAAAGGTCAAGTCGGTTTGTAAACTTGGATTGAAGTGAAGCGCGATCGGGCAATAGCCGAGTAGCGTTTGTCAAGCTTGATATGCCAAGTATGCCCGTGTTTATAGAAAACTTTTTTCCGTTGTAGGTTTGATTTGTACGATGAAAGTTTCGTATAAACTTTCCTTTGTATGGAAGTTGTTTCTTTTTTACTCGAGGGAGACAGATCCTAAGAAGCTCGATGCAGAGCCCGTGCGGAGTCGTTTGCGGGGCGGTCTCATTGTCAGATGTAAACGAGAGGAATGAGAGCGGATGCTCGTGAACCGATGGGATAAAGAGGGAGATCTTTCAGATCGTGTCGCGAGGAGGCAAAGTTTAGATTGGCCGCCCAGTATCGGATCGTATAGCTTGGTTTTCGCTATAAGGAAAGTACTTTTCGCAAAACCTGTTACGTTTACTTTCAAAAGTTACTTCGTCATGACATGATCCTGACCATACGAAGGATTTCTCGTATAAGTAACGGGCGATGAATTTAGTAATCGACACGACGCATTGGGTTAACAATGTTTCCGCAGATTTTTCGAGAAACCTTTCCGCTTAGTTTTTGATTCTTCGGTGATGGTTTTTTCGGAGTCACTCGCGGAGTTTTACCAAAATTTATTTCACCGAGATCTAGTCGCAAAATGTTTTAGCGGGTTTCTCGGACGGAATGAATCACATGATCAGCAATATGATCAGTCGGCGAGAAGGGAGGACGTGTTCTCTATTGCTGCTTTGTGTTCTCGATTTTTCTTTTGCCACAAATGTTCTTGATATTATCCCGTGACTCACTTGATTCGACAGAAAATGATAGCACTGTTTTGACGCCTAAAGATTTCTCGTATAATTTTTCGATTCTTATACGACACTTGTTTTATCAAGTTCGAGAAGATCTTTATGACTTCGGCATATTATCGAGTTTCACCCTGAAGTTTCGCAGAGATTTTCTAACCGCATGGTTGCGACGAGAGATGCTGTATAGTCCTCGAGATTATTTCCCAGTCAGTTTGGATCAGTCTTTAGCGCTTAGAGGGTTTTTAGATTGTCGTTTGCTTTTGGGATGATTTCGACGAGGCGTTGCATCGTCCGAATATTTTTCCGCTTATTTCAGAAAGCGTTTTTTTGATGCGAGGAAAAATGTTGGCGAAAGAAGAAAAATGAGTTTCGTTTGAAGGATTGGGATGATCGACAATCCGGGTCGATTAAAGACCATGGTGGATCGGAGATGACTTGGAGTATGTCTGATTTACGAAAACTTCTAGGACCGAGTCGGTTTTAAGACAACGTCAGCATCTCTAGCTCCCTCTTTCTTTTAGGAAATGAGTACGTTTGAATGCGTGGCGATCCTTTCTCGGTTGTACGAGAGACTGGATCGGTTTGCGAGTTATAACTGAATGGTTAGAAAACAACAAATCGAGATAGAAAAAAATTGCTTACGACTTAGCATGCTAGACTATCCTCTAAATTCTAAGTTCTCTAGGTTTCACGGCAGTTTACAAGACGTTTACGTTTCTTACCTACGAGAAATTAGAAGTCTAATAAAATTTTCAAATCGGACATACCTTGGTTTCATCGATGATTTGAGATCGTCTATTCTTCGTTCTTCTTCTTTTGACTTACCGGTCTTCGACGAATTACCGGCAAGAGTATCGGAGTGGGGAGAAGACTTAACCATCAGAGCTCATGTTCTTGTTTCTTCGTACTGCTGGTTTTATTTGACCGACTAGGTGCGCTTTGTATATCGAAAAAATAAATCACGTGTTTATGATTGGATACTTTCGACTTAGTGTGGCAGAGTTTCGTAAAACCTGATTGGGTTTAGAGAGTTCAGATTTCTCGTATAGTTTAGGCAACTTTGGTGTTAAGTCAACCGTTGCCGTTTTAGACGATTGATTCGAACTTCTACGAAGAAACAAGTCTTTGCGGTTTTATCGTAAAATCCCGATGGAAAATCCGGTTGAGACAAAACGAGAATCAGCGCAGTCAAGACTCGAGAGAGAAACTCAAGGATTGGTTCAGCTTCGACGTAGGGCAAGTCGGGTGAACCCTTTCAGCTCGCCGTGTGGCGAACTGGATGGTAAGAACCCTTGGGGAAAAGTCAGCGTCTCTTGGGCGAGCTAGGCGCTTGGTTCAGCTCGCTGTATGGCGAGCTAGCTAGCTCTACGTTCGGCGAGCTAAGACGCTTGGCGCGGGTGATCTCAATTCGTCGACTTGACTTGTTTTCGTCGTAGAATCTCAACGGAAAGTCTGATTGAGACGAAACAAAAAGTGTCTCGATCAAGATTCGACATGGAGATGTTTTGATCCGTCGAGCTTGTCCAACTTGGCTAATGGTGAGTCGGCGAGCACAGTCCTGATTCATCAAGCTATCTTGTTTTCGTTGTAAAACCTCAACGAAAACTTTGATTGAGCAAACCGAAAAGCAGTGCGATTATTGTTTGGAGTACGGTCCGGCTCACCATAGATATGAGTTGGATTGTGTGGACCCTCGGGAAAAGTTAGTGCCTATGGGACGAGGTGGAAAGCCGGTCAGCTCGCCAAGATGGCAAGCTAGGTTGCTTGGCCAACTCACCGTCTTTTCGGCTGGACAGTATTGCCCGATTCTGTGAGTAGCCTACGGTTCTTCCGCGAGTAACCTAGGGTTTTGTCGCGAATAACCTAGGGTTTTTCCGCGAGTAACCTAGGGCTCTCCGCGAGTAACCAAGGGCTTTCTCTGCGAGTAACCTAGGGTTTTTCCGCGAACAGCCTAGGGTTTATTTCGTGAGCAACTTACGGTTTGTTCCGCGGTTTCTGGGAGAGCAAGTTATATTTTTCCGAAAGGTTCTCGGAAAACATCTTTTGCTTAACGCGTGAGATTTGTCCAACTCGGAAATAAGAGTCTCAGATGAGAGCTCTGGATTTCGTCCCTTTGCTTCTTCTCTATGCCTCTTGCTTATATATTCCCTTCCTAGGCAGTTTAGTTTTTCCATTTCGCCCAGATTCGAGTTTAATGGGAATCTTCCATTTATCTCGATCTTTCCTTTTTTCCCGCGGAAATCCTCAAACTTGACATTTATCTTCAAGTTTGACATTTATCTTCTTTCTGCGAGTAAATCGCCAAAACGTCGTCGTTGTTGGTGTCAAAAACCGTACTCTCGAAATCAACGTCCGCGATAGCTTCTGTAAAAGAGAGATCATTACTTCCCGCAAAAGTGATTTTATAAAACTCGAGAATCGTTTTATAAAACTCAAGAATCGTTTTGTAAAACTCGAGAATCGTTTTATAAAACTCGAGAATCATTTTATAAAACTCGAGAATCGCTTTATAAAACTCGAGAATCGTTTTATAAAACTCGAGAATCGCTTTATAAAACTCGAGAATCATTTTATAAAACTCGAAGGTCGTTTTTATAAAACTGAAAAGTCGTTTTATGAAATCCGAAGATCGTTTTATAAAATTTGAGAATCGTTTTACAAAACCGCAAAAAACAGAAAAAGCCGTAAAACGCGAACTAGTCGCAACTAGTTCGCCCACCGGCGATCTAAGAAACACTCTCTAGATCGCCCATCGGCGATCTAAGAAACACCCTCTAGATCGCCCATCGGCGATCTAAGGGTCACTCTTTAGATCGCCCATCGGCGATCTAAGCCGGACCCGGCTTAGATCGCCGATGGGCGATCTAAGAAACTTCCCGAACACTCCGCGTCTCGATTTACGCATTCCCGATTCGAAACTTACGTCTTTCGACAAGGTCACGTTCTAAATCACGGTCGAAATATCTCTCGTTCCATCTCGATCCGACTTACCGTTCGAGTTTTACGATAAAAACCGTAAAACTTCATTTTCTCGGAAACGACTCGAGGAAATCGTATAAAACGGCAACGGTTAAACGAAACGCCGAACATTGCCTAAAATATACGATTTATTCGAGATTTCTCGTTAAAATTGTAAAAAACGCGCTTTGAATAAAAAACGCCGAGTAAGTCGTAAAAAACGTGTTTTTAATAAAAAAGTCGAGTAAATCGTAGAACTTTACGATTAACTCGAGAAATTTATTAAAACGACGTCAGATCAGGAAATGATCCCGTAAAAAGTCGGAAAACCTTTCTATCGCAAAACGGCCCGGGAGGACCTAAAACGCGATAAAAACCCATCTCGCGATTTTAACGGAATCTAACCCGCAGATTTGATAACATTTTGACGGTTTGAACATAAAAGGAAGGTTTAAAGAGAAATAGAAGATTTCCGCAGAAGAAAAGGAAGAATCGAGAAGAATGGAAAATTCCCGATTTAAGTCAAATCTGGGCGAAATGGAAAGATCGGATTGCCAAGACAAGGAGTATATAAAGAGACGAAAATCAGACCTAGAGGAGAGGGCTACTAACTTAGAATTTAGGACTTAGCGTTTAGACTAGCAATTCTGATCCTTAGAACGTTTCAACGTCTAAGTTCTTCAATTCTACTTGTAACAGTTGTCGATTCTTATTCAATAAAAGCTTTCTTACGATTTCTTATCTCTTTGTTCTTTGTTGTTCATCCATATTCCTCTAAATTCGTTTGTTTTAGTGATTTCCGCAGANGTGGCTTTTATCGCGTTTTATGACTTTCCGAGCCGTTTTGCGATAAATCCGTTTTACGACTTTAGACGAGATCGTTTCCTGATACGATGCCGTTTTTAGATAAGTTTCTCGAGTTAATCGTAAAGCTAAGCAATGTTCGATGTTTCGATTAATCGTTGCCGTTTTCTACGATTTACTCGGGGTTTTATTAAAAACGCGTCTTGTACGATTTTTACGAAAAATCTTGAATAAATCGTATAGTTTAGGCAATATTCGGTGTTTCGTTTAACCCTTGCCGTTTTATACGATTTTCTCGAGTTCTTTTCGAGAAAACAAGGTTTTACGGTTTTTATCATAAAACTCGAACGATAGGACGGATCGAGACGAAACGGGAGACATTTCGACCGTGATTCGGAATACGATCGTGCCGAAGGACGTATGCCTTGAAACAAGGATGTGGGAGATCCAGGCTCGGGATGGCCGGCACAACGTACGGCGAGCTAGTTCAGCTTGGCCAGGTCGCCATATGGCAAACTAGGCGATAAGAACCTGTGGGGCAAAGTCAGCACCTCTTACTTCGCCGTTGGGGAGTCTCTAGTTCGCCTGCAGGCGAACTAGTCGGGAGGTCCTAGTTCGCCAGCTAACGAACTAAGCTGAGCTGGCTTAGTTCGCCAGCAGGCAAACTAGTCAGGAAGCTCCTAGTTCGCCTGCTGGCGAACTAAGCCGAGCTGGCTTAGTTTGCCAGCAGGCGAACTAGTCGTGACTAGTTCGCGTTTTGCGGCGGTTCGGTTTTTCGCGATTTTGTAAAACGATTCTCGAGTTTTATAAAACGATCTTCGAGTTTTATAAAACCATTCTCGAGTTTTATAAAATGATTCTCGAGTTTTTATAAAACGATTCGTCGAGTTTTTATAAAACGATCTTCGAGTTTTATAAAACAATTCTCGAGTTTTATAAATGATTCTCGAGTTTTATAAAACAATTCTCGAGTTTTATAAAACGATTCTCGAGTTTTATAAAACGGTCTTTGAGTTTTATAAAACGATTCTCGAGTTTTATAAAACGATTCTTCAAGTTTTATAAAACGATTCTCGAGTTTTATAAAACGATTCTTCGAGTTTTATAAAACGATTCTCGAGTTTTATAAAACGATTCTCGAGTTTTATAAAACGATTCTCGAGTTTTATAAAACGATTCTTCGAGTTTTATAAAACGATTCTCGAGTTTTGTAAAAAGATTCTCGAGTTTTATAAAACGATTCTCGAGTTTTATAAAACGATTCTCGAGTTTTATAAAACGGTCTTCGAGTTTTATAAAACGGTCTTCGAGTTTTATAAATCGATTCTCGAGTTTTATAAAACGATTCTTCGAGTTTTATAAAACAATTCTCGAGTTTTAAAAATGATTCTTCGAGTGTTATAAAACGATTCTTCGAGTTTTATAAAACGATTCTCGAGTTTTATAAAACGATTCTTCGAGTTTTATAAAACGATTCCCGAGTTTTATAAAACAATTCTTCGAGTTTTATAAAACAATTCTTGAGTTTTATAAAACGATTCTCGAGTTTTATAAAACGATTTCTTTTATATTTTCTGCGGAGACTTTTTGCCATTGATTCCGTTGTGACCGATTTTGACACCAACATCTTATCCTAAATACCCTAAAAAATCTACCAATCTATATATATATATCGACACCTCACTCATAATTAGAACCATCACCGAAAAAAAGTTCTAGCTATGGCTATGATCAAAGCATTTTCGTATCTGAAAGACCTTAAGCCCTACAAACAGGGCTGGCGAGGCCAGGTTAAGTTGGTTCATTCCTGGAGGCAGAAAACCAATTATGGAGGTGATACACTAGAGATGATCTTCGCCGATGAAACTGTAAGTTTTCTTTCATCCGATGTATGTTCTTCGTTTCACTTTTTAGCTCGATTCACTGCTTCTTATAATGTTCGATATTTATATATCTCTTAATTATTGAACCGTGTATATGATATATCATTTTTGTTTATGTACTTTATGTCCTCAATAAATTTGTCTATGTACTAACTTCTGATATCTCTTTTGAAACACGGTGTTAAGATACATTTTTGAGCCAGAAAGCCCCTCATAAAACGTACAGAAAGTAAAGTACGGCTTGGTGAATGGCGTCTCATAAACACATTTACAGTGTCTCAAGCAAGAGGACAGTACCGTCCCACAGACCATCCTTACAAGATGTCCATCATTGAAGATACCTCTATAGACCAGAGTACTGTTGAGTGTGATGATGAGTTTCTGAATTTTCCTCCTTTTGAAAAGATTGGAAATGAAACTCTGGGTACTCAGTTCCTTATCGGTTAGTAATTCACTGAGGCTTTTTACATTATATATGTATATGGTACAAATATTAAGAGTGTAATTATTCAACAGATGTAATTGGACAAGTTTCGAGTCTTCATGACATCGAGACTGTTCAAGTTGTGGGGAATGATAAGAAGAAAATTGAATTTCGCTTAATGGACATCAAGTAAGTGAATTAATATATATATTTGTAAAATCATATTACGCTATCCATTACATATAGTTTCGGATTTAGTTTCAGTATTTTGACATATTATTTCAGGGGTCAAAGCATTGCATGTTGTTTGTGGGGTAAATATGCAGAACAGCTTGAAGAACATATCCTAAAAACAAGGAATTCTAATATGGTGTGCATGATCCACTTTGCTGAAATTCGTTTTTACAGAGGTATTAAAATAATATCCATATATCATATCTGGTGTTTTATCCACAACTATATTTATACTGTTTTAATTGAACTAATTATTCCATGCTTATTTTCTGTAGGAGATGTGCAGATCACCAATGCTTTTGATTCATCCCTGATTTGTTTCGATCATGACTTACCAGAATGTCTAGCTTTAAAAGAGAGGTTAGATGACCATTATGTATTGTAATACTTTTCCAATATGCAAAATTTTGGAAACCTAATAACTCGGTTTTAAATTTAGCAGTGTGCCAAATTGAGTTTACTCTTGCTCTAACTGATCCAAAGAAAGATAACCGTATTAGCAATGATCAAACTGATGATTGGAATGGTGTTGGTATTAAACCTATCTCTGAAATCATAATGGCAACACAAGTTTGAGTTTCTAAAACCTCACTTTATATTATATCTTCTAAAGTATTACAATATGTGTTTTCTAAATTTTTAAGCTTTGTTTTTACTTTTAAGAAGAGGATTGCAAAATCATCTGCTCAATCGAATATATTGATACAGACTGGAGATGGTTTTATTTTGGTCATGTTAGCCAAAACAGGTGTAACAAACGTTGCCGTAGGATCAAAACGAGTGCAGTTGGAAAGCAGGCTCCTAATGACAAACCATTGTTCCGGTGCACAACTTGTGGTGGAACTACCACCACTGTATCCCCACAGTTAGTTTCTTCTATAATTTTACATCTTTATATTTATTTATTTTAACATTTATGGTAGAGATGTCAACTCTATTGCTTTGTTTTGAAACATAGTCAAATTGCATTTGATTGTCAAGGATGACACAAGTACTTGCAAACTGATGTTCTTGATTCTGTTGCCAAAGTCGTTGTGGGATGTGAGGCTGAATCTATTTGGGATGGTTCCTATGAAGAGGTTATAAGAATTTATTTTATCACATATATATTTTATATTCTTAGTCATTTTATATTCATATTTTGATATACAGATTGAAGATTCAGATATTTTGCCTTAAGCTCTAACAGATTTTTTTTTTTTTTTTTTTTGGTCAAAAAGCTCTAACAGATATGGTTGGAAAATCTTTTTGTTTTGGTCTTAACCTTGCCTCTGAAAATGTTACAAATGCATCAGACATCTTTCTGGTTTCCAAGTATAGTTTCACAAGTATGGTCTGGAGATAAGGTTCTCCAAATCGAGTCCGATTCTGAGCCTACTACTCATGTTAACTCTGCTTCATCTATTATGTTAGGTAGAGAAGTATATTTTGAAATCATTATTTCGACCTCATGTTTGTGGTTTTTACCATTATTTGACACAGTCTTTTTGTCTTATTATTAGGTTTCTTTAACAGAAAAAATAGAAGCAAATGAGTTAGAAGGTTCTTCAACCCCATTTTCAAAATGTAAGGAATAGAATCAGTTTGATCAGACTACAACTTCAAAAAATCTTTGCACCAAGGTGGTGAAGATGGAGAAAATTAAAGATGACTAGCTGAATGTTTAGAATTGTTTCTTGCTTTATCGGTTTTTTTTCTTAATTAATTGCATGTTTTTAATAAGGTCTTTTATGAAATGTTGCTTCATAAAAGAACCCATTTGTTTTATGAGTTTCATTTAATAAATAACTGTTTTCTTATAATGTCTATTTATAAGAAACTCCGCGCACTGAAAAATCTAGATTTGAGGCATGATTTAGTCACAAGATAAAGCTTATTAATTATAGCCCAAATTAAATCGAAACAAACCTGTTTGAATCTTAACCAGAAATGTGTATAGTCACATTTGCTTGACCTCCAAGTGTAAACAAAGTTCCCCTTTTTTTGTAAAAGCTCCAAGTGCCAGAATACATTAATAAAATATGATGTCTGAAACTAAGCCAAAAATATGGATATATATTCATGACTATAAGACTTAAGTAAATAATCAAGCTACTATCAATATACGTACACACCATATCTTTGGGTCAAGAAACTATTATTCAGAAATAAGAAAACTCTGGTTCGTAATGCTTTGAAGAGCGTAAGATGGTTTAATATAGGAAAAATGATTAGCAGCTACTTGAAGTATCGATCATCACATGGCTAACCATACAAAGTGAAAAAATGCACACTCAACTACACGAAGTATATGGTTTGCATAGTAACATCCCTGAACTTTATGTTGTTATGTAGCTAACATAACAAGGCTAATAACAATTAATTACATCACAAGATTAATTACTTTAATAATAAATATAAAACATAAAAACGTTTAAGATATGCAAATATTTTTTATATTTTACATTTTTATTATTATGAATATTTTATTTTAAAAAGTGTTATACAAAAATATTAAAAATTAATGTTATTTTCGAAAACACTTTTATCTTTAATTTTTAATTTTATTAGTTTGTTAGTTTATCATTTATTTTTCTACATGATTGGTTAGATGACATTATATTTTTACCCTATTTGTTGTAGCNTAAATAATTATTTAAATACTTATGTCATTTAAAAAATATTTTTCAAAATTTTTCTATCTTTAAAATGTCTATATAAACATTTTCAATAAACAAAAAAATTAAGTATTTTATTACAAAAACCTTTTTCTAATAAAATATCAAAAATATTAAAAACATTTTAGTTCATTGAAAATATTTTTAAATTAATTAATATATATATCCCTCTATACATTAAAAGAGAAGTCACTTTGACACGTGACACTCACACGACCCTTCTCAGAAGAATTCTAGCAATTCTATTGGTTGATTTTTTATAATTTATTTTTTGATTTATTTTTACCATCGACACTACTAAAAAGGAAATCCATTTAAATACTTACCTTTTGTGTTTTCTCGATTCAAAGAACATCCTTTTGCGATCCTTTCTCTGTTTAATTCATTAAATACTCATTAAATATTTTAGATTTCAGAGAAACAAAATTAATTGACAAGATATTTTCACTTTTAAAATCATGTATTTAAATCCCCCTATACATTAAAAGAGAAGTCACTTTGACACGTGGCACTCACACGGCCCTTCTCAGAAGAATTCTAGCAATTTTATTGGTTGATTTTTTACAATTTATTTTTTTGATTTATTTTTACCATCGACACTACTAAAAAGGAAATCCATTTAAATACTTACCTTTTGTGTTTTCTCGATTCAAAGAACATCCTTTTGCGATCCTTTCTCTGTTTAATTCATTAAATACTCATTAAATATTTTAGATGTCAGAGAAACAAAATTAATTGACAAGATATTTTCACTTTTAAAATCATGTATTTAAAACAAAATTAATTGATAAGATATTTTCTCTCTAAAACCAATATTTTCTCACGAGATGTTCTCCTTTAGCTTTATCAACAAGATATTCCAAAAATAATATTACCTTAAAGTATAAGATTTATTGAGAATTTATTAGAGAATATGTTACTTCTTAGCTTATCATCCAAGCTAAATCATTGAGAAACGTCCATCAATTTACTATAAATAAGACATTCACAGTAGAAGAAATGAAATCATTGAACTTTTTATTCTGAACTTTTTATGTTAATAATGTTCTGAATTTGCTTTTCTTCTTATTTTAGAACATTAAGCTTTTATATTTCATGAGAGCTGATTTTCTTTTGGTTTATATGCAGATATCCTATTATGACGATTTCTCCACTGAAGCTATATATGATTTGATTGTACACCTCTTTGATATATCATTTCGATAACATCTTTGTTCCTCAATCTGGCAAAAAAAATTCTCTATTTAATAACATCTCTCAACTATATCATCTCGTGAATAGATTGAGAGCTGATTTTTCTTTTGGTTTATATGCAGATATCCTATTATGACGATTTCTCCACTGAAGCTATATATGATTTGATTGTACACCTCTTTGATATATCATTTCGATAACATCTTTGTTCCTCAATCTGGTAAAAAAAATTCTCTATTTGATAACATCTCTCAGCTATATCATCTCGTGAATAGATTGAGAGCTGATTTTTCTTTTGGTTTATATGCAGATATCCTATTATGATGATTTCTCCCCTGAAGCTATATATGATTTGATTGTACACCTCTTTGATATATCATTTCGATAACATCTTTGTTCCTCAATCTGGTAAAATAAATTCTCTATTTGATAACATCTCTGAGTTATATCATTTCAATAGCATCTTTTTGTGCTGCCAATACTTTTTTTTTATTAGTAGATTTATATTATCAATTAGAATTATAAGCTTATATATACATATATATTTCTTTGGTTTGCTGATTGTGATTTTGTTTTATGATATTTTTAATTAAAACTGATATTTTTTTTTTGGTTTGCAATTATATGATCTTTTTAATTAAAATTAAATATATATAGTAATATTTATTAATGAAAAAGATATATCAACTACTTTTTATATTTATTCTTTCCTTAATATATATCATTTAATATTTAAATATCTATAGTTTAAATGTAATTTACCTTAATGTTTTTAGTTTATTAATAACCTACCTTATTTTGAACACATATTACTTGTGCAACTTCAAATTATATTTATTGCATTGTTTTAATGCAATTTACCTTAATGTTTCTAATTTGTTAATTCGTCTTTATAAACTTATTTTGAANGTTTATTAATAACCTACCTTATTTTGAACACATATTACTTGTGCAACTTCAAATTATATTTATTGCATTGTTTTAATGCAATTTACCTTAATGTTTCTAATTTGTTAATTCGTCTTTATAAACTTATTTTGAACACATATTACTTGTGCAACTTCAAATCATATTTATTACATTGTTTTAATGCA
This sequence comes from Eruca vesicaria subsp. sativa, assembly GCA_932364175.1. Classification (NCBI taxonomy): domain Eukaryota; kingdom Viridiplantae; phylum Streptophyta; class Magnoliopsida; order Brassicales; family Brassicaceae; genus Eruca; species Eruca vesicaria. Next base: position 26,029 of record CAKOAT010127154.1, on the reverse strand, counting down.
ATTTACCTTAATGTGATTAATTTGTTAATTCGTTTTTAAAAACTTACCTTATTTTGAATATGATTTAATTGCACAAGTTTATAACATATTAATTGTAAAGCATTTAATGACAATATAACTTTAATATTTTTCTTTGGACTGTTTCATTATTTCTTATGAAATTATATTCCTAAACATCATTTGTTATGAAAATATCTCTCTAATAACATAAGAAAAAAGGAAGGTAGAGTATATATAAAGGAGGCACCTAAGGGATGTCAATACTAACTTATTAGTCTATTTTTATTCGATAAAAAAATTTAAATTTATAAATTCTTACATTTGTTTGTTTTTTCTATTAACAGATAAATAACACAGACGAAAGACCTGTTGTAGTTAACTACAAACCATTTTTCAGTTTTTTTCAATAGCGATATGCAAATTTAATATTATTTTCGTCTCAATAAAATTTAGAAATCTATTAAATTATTTTATTTTGTACAGTTGCTAACAAAATTTGACAATTTTTTGCAGGTTTCTATGGGATATTTTTAATTCATAACTGTTTTTCTTATTTTATATTACTTATGGGTTATATTTAAAATTTTTATTACATTTTCTTTGCAGGTTTCTATGGGATTGTGTTATATATTTCTATAGATTTACAATATATCAAAATCAAAACTATTTATTATTCTTTAATTTTATACTCATATTATGGTATTAGGAAATATATACCTTGTTGGTAAAAGCTTTTAATTAGTTAATCCGTTTATTAATAACTTGCCCTATTTTGTTATCAATTACTTGCGCAAGTTGATATGTTGATTACCTTATTTTGCCATCAATTACTTGTCTTAAATGGTATGTCAATTATTGCAAATTTATGCCATCAAATATTTCTTTAAATTGCTTTATGCCTTATTTTAAATTAATATAACTTGCACAAGAAAACTAATATTTAATTCAAATCAGCTTATGATATTGTAGATCTAATAACTTTCTTTATTCAGTTTAAATATTTATTATAAAAAATTAATATTTTCTGCTTTGCCTTCTAAATCGGTATTACACTTTATAATTGCTTAGATTTTATAGTTACAATAGCCTACTAATGAGATGAACTATTTCTCTTGCAGGTCATGATGTTGCAGTCCTTAGGTGATATTTCATTGTGGTGATTTTTCAGGAACTCATTTGTCCAAAAGAAAAAACCAAGAAGATCATGACAGTAACCTTGGAGGATCAACATTCTGTCAACAAAAAACATTCCCACAAAAAAATCAAGGGCGAGTGATCTCGAATTTTTTTAAAAAATATTTATTTGTGAATAGTTTCCAGGAACAACACATTTAGTCTTTTGTCACTATCCGTGTTATTCATTATTATTTATTTCAAATAAAAACACATTGAGTCTTTTCTTGTGCTCATGACAATTTTTAAAATATTTGCATTGTAATAACACTCATGTTTTAGTAATAATCTGCTGGAAGAGATGAAATTATCTAATTTTCGTTCTAATGACATGTTATTATTTAGTCAATGTATTCGTTATTGTCTTTTTAGTTATATTTTTATTAGATTATTTTTTTCAGATCTCAATATATAATAAGGCCATTTTTATAGTTATTATTATCGTCATTTAACAATTATATTATTACTTGTTTATTATTTAATTCTCACAACTTGCCTTGAATGAAAAATATGTCCACATTAACCACATTAATGATTACCAATTAATGATGATTACAACATCACGTAACATATACTCCTTTCGTTCCTAAATGATTGATGTTCTGGAAAAAAATCAAATTTCAAAAAGATTGATTTTTTACCTTTTCAATGTATGATTTAATGAAAAATTGTAAGTTTCAAAAAAATTAATGGTGTTTATTGAATTTATATTGGCTAAAAGCTATGGAAAAATTTTATTCATAAAAAACAATGCATTTACAATCAAAATTTAATGAGTTT
>CAKOAT010127154.1:2377-22569 GCA_932364175.1 Eruca vesicaria subsp. sativa | reverse complement strand
TGTTTTTTATTAATGTAATTAGCCTAGTGATATAATTAATATAACTAGTCTTGTGATGTTAGCTACATAACAACATAAAGTTCATGGATGTTAATATGCATATCATATACTTCATGTAGTTGATTGTACATTTATTTAGTTTGCATGGTTAGGCATGTAGTGGACGATACTTCAGGTAGGTGGCAATCATTTTTCCTTTAATATATGATGCTCAGAAGATGGACAGCTATTAGGAAACTATGACATTACTCATACTATTATAAAAAAAACTATATATATTAGAAACAATATATATTTTGACGCAAAATTCTGTACGTTAATGGAACAACCATCTCTAATCGATCCGTTTTGAAGTTAAAAAAAAACAGTATATTAGATAAAAAAAGGAGATCTTTGTTACATTAAATAAACACAATAATACAATAACAAGCCAGATTGGATTCTAGATTATAGGAACTAAATAATCTGGCAATAACACAATATACTAATTTATAGGAACTAAATAACTATCTATCCTTTCAAAGCAAAAAAAAACGTAGGGCTTGAGTTTCTGTTATGTCTACCATTGTGTAGCAGTGAGTAGCAGAAATAATTTTCAAGACTGCTACACCTAATCAGGTATATTTTCAAATAACTATGCTTATTTCACACTGATTAGCGTTCTGTTTATTGTTATTGATTACCAACAAACAATTTTGCAGCCACAATGAAGAGGAAGCAAATTGATCCATCTAAGCAACTGGTGGATTCAGCACAACAAACAGACAGTAGTAGTAAAAGAAAACAGAACAGTGGGATTTTAGTTTAAGTCGACAGAAATCAGAACAAAACATTAACAACAAGTCTCGATGTCCCTTTCTCTTCTGTTTTTCAGACTGTTTCAGGATGTTTGATACATACCGCCTGGTACCATTCCACCTACCGGAAATATAGGGAAAAAATTGACTCCATGTACACCAAGAAACTTAAGCAAATGCTTTAAAACTACTGTTCAATATATTTACTTCTAATGACAATGTTTTGTCACCCCTGTTCGTTTTACTTAAACAAAAACTATATTTTTTCTTCAGTTGGTGTGGACAGTGGGACTGGCCAAGCTTCACAAGAAAATTTACAGAGAAGTTGTATCACATCTCTAGCATGTAAGTATAAATATAAGTACTTAGTATAGTATCAATTGTATAAACTGAATAATTGTGTATAAAATGTTTTTTTTTTCTTATCCTATTACTTTCCTAGACAAATCAGGCATCACAAAAGAGACCACGATCTGACTTAGAAGACAACACTAATAATAAGAGTTTTATGGATCGTCTTGAGGAAGATTTCGATAGTGAAGCATTTCACCAGGAAATGAGTGGTGATGAAAGTAAAGAGGATGGGAATGCATTAGCATACAATTCTGACTTTGAAGGTAATATAAAGTAATTTTACTACGTATATATCAAGTATCTATTTATGATATTGTATGACCATTTTTATGTTTTATTTAAATGTAGGTAGATTAGATGAAAATTTTCAACAAGATCTTGCATGTAGTTCACAAGAAAACACAGATTCAGAAACGGATCCAGAAATTGAATTAGTTGACTTAACTGTCACTAAGGAGGCAGATCACTTACCCAACACGAACAGAGTTAAATCTCTGGCAAGACTTTTCGAAGAAGCATTTCATGCAACAGAAATGCCAGCCAAAAAAAGAACTGCCGAAAGAAGATGGTAATAAACTGCCAATTTATTAAATCTGATATGTAGAACTTCAATTTCTTATACTTTTTTTTGCTAAGCTGCAGCTTATTCAGATGAAGGGGATGCTACTTACACATGTAGTTACTGCGGAGCTATTATGTGATTTGGTGAACGTTTGAATAGGCGTCTTAAAACACGCAATCGTAAGTTTGGTCTCTGTTGTATGCAAGGACAAGTGCAATTACCATTACTAAAAGAACCACCAGAAGTGCTACAGAAATTGCTGAATGGAAAAGATAAATTAAGCAAGCATTTTCAGAGAAACACAAGAGCTTATAACATGGTATTCTCATTCACTTCTCTTAGTGGAAAGATCGATAAATCTGTTCGTAAGGGAAAAGGTCCCAACATGTTGGTACTCCAAGGTGAGAATTACCATTTAATTGGTAGTTTACAACTACCTACTGGAAATGATGCTAAGTTTGGACAGCTTTGAGGTAACTATTGACCCTCGCCTTTTTTGAAACAATTTCAAATTTGTCTACTGTGACTAAAAAGTAAACATTTTATTTGTTATTTTTTACAGCAAAGGGGGGCAAAAGAAAGCTTATAAGAAAGGTGGTGGACTTAAGAAGGAAATCATTAACCTTCTGATTAAGATGCTGAATGAGACCAACCCTTATGTTAAACAGTTCAGGTCAGCAAAAGATCATTTGACCATCAATCCTAAAGACTCTTTTCATATAAGGATAGTAAGTGATAGAGCAAAGGATGGAAGAACATATGACACACCAACATCATCAGAAGTTGCTGCACTGATTCCTGGAGATTTTAATCTTGAGATGAATAAAAGGGATATTGTTCTTCAACAAAAATCTGGCAAGTTGCTAAGGATCAATCATGCGCTATTTTTTAATTTTATTTTTGTTAGGATAAATTACCTAACTGATTTTTCAGCTAGGAAAAAAATATAATAACGATTTTGTTATTTATGTTTTTCAAGAATAAATAACCTAACTTTTTTCTTTTGCCAGGAAAGTTGCTAAGGATCGATGAAATGCATGCTTCATATTTTCCTCTTCAGTATCCTCTTTTATTCGTACATGAAGAAGATGGTTTCAGACTTGGAATAAAGAAAGGTGATACTAAAGCTACAAAGAAACTGAAGAAGAAAAATATAAGCATGAGGCAGTACTTTGCCTTTCGTTTACATGAACGTAAGAATGAGGCTCAGACTATCCTAAATTCAAGAAGGTTGTTTCAGCAGGTTGTTGTGGATGCCTACATAACTATAGAATCCAATCGCCTACGCTATTTGAGGACTCACCATACGAGTTTGCGTTCTGATAGTTATGACTCTATCAAAGAATCAGAAAATGCTGGCAGAGTTGATATGGCCGAGCAAGGATCTTCGTTTCTCTTACCAGTTTCATTCATTGGTGGTCCTAGATATATGAAAAACCTCTACCTGGACGCAGTGACTATATGTAAGAATTTTGGTTTTCCCACCATTTTCGTCACTTTTACATGCAATCCTAATGGCCAGAGATCACAAGACATCTTAAGAGCTGAAAGTTAAAGGCAGAGGACAGATCAGACATCATTTTCAGGATGTTCAAAATGAAACATGATTCATTGATGAATGATTTAACCAAGAAGCATATCCTTGGCAAAACCGTATCATGTGAGTTAATTGTTTCCCTCTCTTGATCATGTGATTTTATATTTTCAACTATAATCTAAACCAGTGTTTGTTGTCTTCTCTTGCAGCTATGTACACGGTAGAGTTTCAGAAACATGGTCTACCTCATGCTCACATTCTCTTATTTATGCATCCTATGGCCAAGCTTCCCACAACAGATGTATCGGCAAGATCATTTCAGCTGAGATTCCTGATAAGTCTCAAGAACCAGAGTTGTACGAGATCGTTAAAGATATGATGATTCATGGACCATGTGGAGCTGCTAATATGAATTCTCCTTCCATGGAAATGGGAAATGTCCGAAGCTTTACCCGAAATCATTTGCTGATAAGACGACAGTGAGTAAAGAAGGATTTCCGATATACCGTAGAAGAGAAAATACAGATCGTTATGTAGAGAAGAATTGGGTGAAGTGTGACAACAGATTTGTTATTCTTTATAACTATAAATATCTCTACGTTACCGAGCTTATATTAATGTAGAGTGGCTCAACCAAGCTGGTTCTATAAAGTACTTATTTAAGTACATTAATAAAAGAAGTGATTGTGTAACAGTAGCTGTGGAACCACCAAATCACATGGTTGCAGAGGTGCTTGGTATTCCAGTAGGAGAAGTGGACCAAAAGAAATGAATGAATTCAAGGACTTCTTTGATTGCAGATATTTTTTTTCTTAGCTAACTACACAACTTAATTTTTTGGAATCAGTACATGATAAAAACACTAATTAAATGTGTTTGAATTTGGTATTGTAGATATGTTTCTTCGTGTGAAGCATCATGGAGAATTTTTAAGTTTCCCATTCATTATAGGCTACTGCAGTTTAGAAGCTTAATTTCCACCTAGTAGGCAAATTAAACATTATTTTCAGAAAAAGACAAGCTGCAAACAGTGATCAGTCGTAAACGCATTGAGAATACAATGTTCTTAGCATGGTTTGAGTTGTGTAAAGTTGATGATCTGGCTAAAACTCTCACTTATGCTCAGATTCCTAATTTCTTTACCTATTCAAAGAGGCAAAAGAAGTTCATAAAAAGGAAAAGGGGATTCAGTGTCGGCCGAATCAACTATGCTCCACGTAATCAAGAACATTCTTACTATCTTCGTGTGTTATTTAACTATGTGAGAGGTCCTACCAGCTATGATGACATCAAAACATTTGAAGGTGTTGTTTACCCAAGCTACAAAGATGCATGTTATGCTCGAGGATTGTTAGATGATGATCAAGAGTACATTGATGATATTCTGAGGAGAAGCTACGAATGCACAGGAGCTGAACTAAGACAGTTGTTTGTGAGGATGCATAGAACAACAGTTTATCTACGCCAGAAGTTGTTTGGGAGAAGACTTGGGAATGTCTTTCAGATGATACTGATCATCGCAGGCGTATAACTTTCAATAGGCCAGGTTTATTTACTTCACTATTTTCGTTCAATATTTAATTTAATAGAAAATCTTTCATACTTGATTTTTAGCTTTTTAAGTTGATACATTATTTTTGCAGGACTATTGTTAAGTGATGATGAGAAAAAGAAATTCGCTTTGCTGGAGATTGAAAAGATTCTGAAGCGTTGTGGGACTTCTTTGGAAAAATATAAGTCTATGCCACAGCTACCAAAGACAGGTAATAAGGCTTTAAATGTGTTGATATTAGACGAGAGAAGCTATGATCGCGAGGCATTGTTAGAAACTCTTGATAGAGATATTCCAAAGATGACTGATGAGCAAAGGAAAATATATGATGAGATCTTAGCTGTTGTTGACGAGGAAAGAGGTGGAATGTTTTTTGTGTCTGGATTTGGTGGCACTGGGAAAACTTTTCTCTGTAAATTATTATCTGCAGCTATTAGATCGCGAGGAGATATTTCTCTTAATGTTGCATCAAGTGGGATTGCTTATTTGTTGTTACAAGGTGGTAGGACAGCTCATTCGAGGTTTGGGATACCACTTATCTGTACTATGGCTCATGGATCAGATCAAGCTAATTTGGTGAAAGAGGCATCACTGATTATATGGGATGAAGCCCCCATGATGAGTAGGTAATGTTTTGAGGCACTAGATAGATACTTGAATGATATTATTGGGAAGCATAGTGACAAGCCTTTTGGTGGAAAGGTTCTAGTTTTTGGTGGCGACTTCAGACAAATGCTCCCTATGATAAATGGAGGTTGTAGAGCTGAAATTGTTAATGCGTCTATGAATTCTTTGTATTTGTGGGATCATTGTAAAGTGCTCAAATTGACTAAGAACATGAGATTATCATATGTAGGTTTGTTAGTCGATGAATCCAAGGATCTTAAGGAATTCTCTGAGTGGATTTTAAAGGTTGGTGATGGAACACTTGGAGATGGTTGTGATGGAGTATCTGAATCGAGATTCCCTCCGAATTTTTGATTAATGATTCTGATGAATCTATAGAGACAATTAGCAAAGCAGTCTACGGAGAATCTTCCTCATTTAAAGGAAACAAAGAAGCTAATTTTTTTCAGGAGAGAGCTATTTTGTGTCCAACCAATGAGGATGTTAACATGATCAACGATTACATGTTGGATAAGCTGGAAGGTAAATTATAGTCACTTTTTATTGATTTTAGAGCCAAGATTGACTATTTCTTATATATGTTGACTACATACTATGTTTTAATTTTTTTAGGTGAGGAAATGATTTATCTAAGTGCAGATAGTATTGATCTTACTGATACAAAAGCAGTTAGTGATGAGGAACTTGACTCTGATTTTCTAAACAAAATTAAAGTTTCTGGATTTCCGAATCATAGACATCGCCTGAAAGTTGGTTGCCCAGTTATAGTTCTCAGGAATGTTGATCCTTCAGAAGGGCTAATGAATGGAACAAGACTATAGATTACTCAGCTGATGGAATTTATGGTTGCGGATAAGATTATCACTGGATCTAATATTGGAAAGACAGTATATATTCTTAGATTAATGATAACACCATCTGATACGAGACTGCCTTTCAAGATGCGCTGAAGGCAATTGCTTATAGCTGTTGTTTTAGCTATAACGATAAAGAAAAGTCAAGGGCAATCTCTCGTTTCTTTCTACCCAGACCTGTGTTTTCACACGAACAATTATATGTAGCTATTTCTAAGGTGACATCAAAGAAAGGATTGAAATTCTAACTATTGACAAAGATGGTAAACCTCAACATAAGACTGTCAATGTTGTTTAGCTCTCCCTTCCCTTCTTTATTGTTTATTGCTAAATGCTAAAATTTTAATTTTATAAAGTCTTGATGTGATTTTCAGATATATGCACTTCTGAAGAGAGGAAGATGTTCTTTATCGTACCTCTATGGATTCGTGTTGTTTTTTTACAGTATTTGACGTTTTTTCTAATTATTTTCTAGATGTTAAAAACTATATCAAACATTATACATTCTTCAGTTCACATTATTGTTGTTGGCAATAGCAGATATAGTTTTAAATGGAAATTAAAATCCGCAATTTAGTTTTAAGCCCAGTCGTACACCACGAGTTTGACCAGCCCCAGAAAAGTAGAGATAGTTGGCAAACTGAGCTGAGAGATAGATATACCTTAGCAACATCTGTATTTTTGGAAGGTGAATAGAAAGACTAAATGAAAAAAGATTTCACCTGCATATAAATGAGCTCAATCGTCCCACCATTACCAGCAGGGAACATTGTGAAAACTTCAAGGCTCCGGAAGTCGCGGAACCAAGATGGTCGATCTTTGAGGATCTCAACAATCTGCAACATAAAGTTTATATCGAGCTAAATTTAAAAAAAGTTTGGAACTGCAATTTTTGAGCCTGCCTTAAGGTGGAACATAGAAAGTACTTAACCTTCATAGGTTCTAAACTAACAAGACCACAAGCTCGAGATGCCACGCCATTGCATCTTTGTGAAATGGCGAAAATGCCAACTGAATCAGGACCAGGCTGAAACAGAAGAATACCCTCTTAAATACATATGTAACAGCTAAAAACGTGCACATGTATTATTTACCTTCATCCCAGGCATCTGGACCCAATCAACAGCAGTTCCTGTAGCCTTTGAAAGGAACTCTGCCAATGTCTCCTCTGCAATCGCGAGCAATCTGCCAAAAATATAACAAGCTTTGTTACATCCACACACCACACAAGAAAGCTAGATGTGAAAAATGATAGATAGAGAGCTTACGTATTTATATTGGCTGAGAATATCCATCCGGTTACCAATTGAGAGAGTCTTCGGAAACTGATCTTATATATATATATTCCTGTAATATCAAAACACTAATCAGACAATACAAATCTTGGTAACAAACCCAAAGTAATCAGACACATACAAAACAAACCCAAAGCAAGTCTCAGAACAAAGATTCTAGAATCCTCGAATAAACAATGAAAAGGTACCTTGAAAAACATAAGCGACCTTGGAGGAATCACGGTAGCGAGGAAGAGCTAAGCCATATTTCTCTGCATCTAGCTTAGCGGCTTCAAATCTTACGCAGGTTAGAGCATGTTCTTTTTTTTAGAGATGATGATCAGTTAGGTCTAGAGCACATTGTTTTTATTTTCCCGGAAAAAAATCATTTAACTTTTTTTTTTTTTGGCAACGAAAGGTTGATCTATTACTCAAGCTTGAGGTGGTCTGGGAATCCAGACCGGAATAGAACAACCAACATACAAAAGATCACGATAAAAGGATCGGGCAGTCTTAGCTAGATGATCAGACACATCATTTTGAGATCTAGGTACATTAGAGATTTTGAATTCTGGGAAACAAATTCTCAACGTCGAAATCCTCTCCAGTTCCGTTGAAAAGCTTGGCCATTCATGAGGGTTCATGAGCATTGCTATCAATTCTTTGCAGTCCATCCCAAAGCTCTGACATGGCGAATGTTGAACCATGTTCTCCATTGCCCACCGCAGCGCTTCCAGCTCCGAATGCAAAGCCGACTCCATTCTACTCATATTGCGCATCCCCATCAACTGACTACTTCCCATGCTGTCCCTCCAGTCCCAACCACAACCAGAGAATTGATCCATAGAGGTCCAAGAACCATCTATCATACATATATCTCTTAGGCTAATGGCCTGACGGTCATTATCCCCGTTCTCATGTGTAATTACAGCTTCCTGCTCATTAGCTTGGAACCAGGCAAGACACTCATTCTCTGCATATCGAGCCAGTTCCAGAGGATCTCTATCTATTCCCCTGAATAACTTATCATTCCGAGCCTTCCAAATGTACCATATTATCCAAGGATAAGGATCATTTTCTAGTTCTGGCCCACAAATGATCTTCTTCCGCCAGAATAGGTAATCCATATTCGTATATGTGCTCTCCAGAGGGAATAAAGCTGGGCTGGTGGGTATAGATGTTAGGGCCTATACCTGTAAAGCCGGGGGATATTGGAAAATTGCATGTGCAATTGTTTCATCCGGTTCCCCGCATCTTGGGCAGAAATTATCACATCTTATGTGTCTATGATTCAACGCACTCGTAACAGCTACCTGTCCTGATATGATCTGCCACATAAGATGACACATCTTCGGGGGTGCTTTGACTTTCCAAACTTGTGCTTGAAGCCTTTTAATGCTGGGTTCATCTACCAAGTTCTCATCCTCCTTCATTAAAATGTTATGAGCTACCCAATATCCAGACTTGACTGTGTACTGCCCACTCCTTGTGTAGCTCCAGCAGTGAGTATCCCTTTGATGGGTTGAACTAACAGCCATACTCCTTATGAGAGGTATATCGGCAGCGTCGACATAATGTGCTAATCAGTCCAGATCCCAAGCCTTTGTTTCTTGATTGATAAGATCACTGACTCTCATATTCGGATGCAGAACCGGAACAGATGCACACGCTGGTCTCGCTGGAATAGTGGGAATCCATGGGTCCTCCCATACCTTAACCTCATAGCCTGAATGAATCGTTTGTCTTACCCCCAATAGAAATAATTCACGCGCAGCCGGAATGCTTGTCCACACATACGATGGACTGCTGACTGTAAGCTTTTGCAAAGGCGAGCTTTGTCGATAATACCGCTCTCTCATAACTCGAGCGACCAAAGAATCTGGGTTTTGGGCCAATCTCCACAGCTGCTTTGCTAGTAGTGTCAGGTTAAACTCATGGATCATCCTGAAGCCAATTCCGCCTTTCTCTTTAGATAGACATAACTTGTCCCATGTTGTCCAATGTAAGCCTCTCTTTGGCGGGTTTGAACTCCACCAAAATTGTGCAATGGCACTAGCCAAGGCATCACATATCTCCAAAGGAAGCAAAAAACAAGACATAACATAGGTTGGTAGAGCTAACAAGATTGACTTAATCATTACTTCCTTTCCACCTCTAGACAACCACCTACCCGTCCATCCATTCACTCTGTTCCTAAGTCTGTCTTTTAAGAAAGCAAACAGCTTGCATTTCGATCCACTAATATCCTCTGGTATTCCTAGGTAGGAACCCATTCCTGCATCATTTTGGATCCCAAGTAAATCCTTAATCTCTTACCTGGCCTCAATACCGATCCTCTTACCAAAGAGTAAGGAAGATTTATCAAAATTGATGCATTGTCCAGAAGCTTGTCCATATTTCCTTACCGCTTTCATTACTTCTTCACATTCACGGGGCTCCGCCTTGCAAAAGAAAAGGCTATCATCAGCAAAGAGTAGGTGGGATACCGACGGATACTCACGCGTAATGCGCATCCCCGTTATCTTTCCCTGATTCTTTGCGTGATTAAGAAGGCTAACGAGCGCTTCCGTGCATAGAATAAAAATGAAAGGGGACAAAAGATCTCCTTGACGTAAACCTCTCTCAGGGACAATATTCCCCCGTGGCTGTCCATTCATGAGTACCTTATACTTTACTGTCGTTATACATCGCATAATCCAGGTAATCCAGACTTCTGAGAATCTCATCTTCCTCATGGTGGCTTCAATGAAAGACCATTCCATACGATCATATGCTTTAGTCATGTCTGTTGTGATGGCTATCCTCTTATTGCGTCCACTTGGTTTTGTTCGTAAGGTATGAAACAGTTCCTGGGCGATCATTATGTTATCAGTTAACTTATTTATTTGGGCTTACAATAATTGTATATTGGGCTAAAGATAATTTAGATTGCAAAGTTACCTTGGGCTAAATATAATATTTTCATCTAAAAATTGTCACATTTAAATGGTAAAAACTATTAATACGAAATATTATATACTAAATATTTTAAATATCAATGGTTTATATATTTTTCAAATATAATTTATTTTTAATTTTTAGATTAAATCTACACTTTTAATATTTTTTAATAGTATACATCGTATGTAATTTATTAAAATATATGTCAATGTTATTTGTTTGAAATTTGATAGTTTATTTTTAAAAGTAACAAAAACAAATATTAATTGTTTAATTCCTTACTTTTTAATATATAAGATCAAAGAAGATATAAGTTTAATTTGTTTTAAAGTTTATAATTTTGAAGTCAGTTACCATGTTTTTCGTAATGAAAATTATTGCAAATTTAACCAAATTTCATATTTTCAACATTTATAAAATTAAAACACTTATTCAACAAACAAAAATATAGAAACAAAGATACATAAACATGTTACATTTTTATATACGTGATTTGATGAAAATAAATTATGTTGAAAACATACTTATGCTTGTATAATACATAGAAACATATATGTAATTATAATATATACCATAATTGAAGTAAAAACAATTTATTTATGTAAAAAAAGAATTAACACCCGCGGGTAGTTCTTATTAAAATTGTTGGTATTTACAGTTAAAATAATTATAAAATCAACATATATTTAAAGATATATCAACCAAAAACATATATGTACTTTTTATTGTCTAAATTAGCTTCAAGTTTAAAAGGCTGGGAATATTACGATTGTAATTAATTTGAATCAGCTTAAACTGAATGAAAGTAAAAATAAAATAATTAATTTGTTAGATCTGTTTACATCTATTGTATTGGTCAACCAATTATAATACCTAAATCATGCAATATTTCTCTTAGTAATTATTTTACATATAGATATACTAAAATGTTATATTTTCATGAAACAATCCTTCTAATTTTTCATATTCAAATTCATGTAAGAAAATATTGATTTTAAGTTGAATTAAAAGAAGAGGATTGTTATTAATTTATAGGTAACAAAAATTACCATTTAAAAGTAATTAAAATACCTATGCATAGCATGGGTGAAACACCTAGTTAATTTACAAACTGCTTAAGAATCAAGTCCGAAAGGTGGTAATGTTCATTCTTGAGTTGTACATGAAAAAGAATAAGAGAAAATAAATTATGAATCGAAGCAAAAAAACTTATCGTGCTCGTTAATTGGTCAAATATATGCATTTAGCAACAAACTTTTTTATTTTTTATTTTTCACCATAGCAACAAACCTTTTTATATGTAAGAGAAAAAATATAATCCTTAAAAATAAGGGAATATAAATTACCTCACGTTACAGGCAGCATGGAACAACGACAACAGACGAAGAGAGAGAGACTGGAGTACCAACAAACGATCGAACACCGGTGCCATCGGGCTTTAGATGAAGGCACCAACCACTAGGACGAGTTCCAATATGGTGTTGCTAAGGTATCATATAGTTATTTAGTTTAATAGAATCGAAAGAACTTTACCGACATTACTTCCGTCAAATTAGATCCAGTAGACATAAAGCAGACTAGACTGATTAACACTTACAAGGACATACTTATCCTTCGGAAACTACACAAGTTTTTTAATCAAAGCACCATCACCAGAAATATATAAAATTTGTTACGACGGACAATTTTAAGTATAGATTATAATTTAAAAACAAAACACAGAGCTCGTACATACCAAGCAAACCAACCATATTGATTAGGGATGAGGCCAATAAGGGAACTTGGTAGAACTTAATATATCTTCCTCGGTGTAAAACAAATTGCAACAGTTGGTGGTGATATCGTAAACTCCAAAGTTGTATCCCGAAAAATAGATGCAATTAGCTCTAAGACCAGGATGCGAGCTAGCTCGGACACAAAAACCTTAAGCAACTTTCTTCTCTGCAACACGATTTAGTATATTTTTTCATTCAGTGAAGATCTTGCAAGTGCCTTTAGTGCCAATATGGTTGTTAACGGTAGCACAGTCAATTTTGGATTATGGATATTGCCACTACAAGAAAACTAAGAGTTTATTAGAAAAATAATTTCTCATAAATTTACTACGAGATTACTTCAGTTTTACGAGGAAAACAAGTATCCTCGAAAAGTCCTCGTACTCGTACGAGAAAATTGTTTCCTCGTAAGACCGTAGTAAAATAGCGAGAAAACTACGTGGCAAAGGACCATTTCTTCGTAATCTCGTAATAAATACTTTCCTCGTAAACTCCTAGTAAAACGTTACTACGAAATTAGGAGGAAATGATCTTTTACTTCAAATTAGCGAGGAATTTGATAGAAAATATTTAATTTAAATATAAAACGTGTTTTGTACCTACCTTTCCTAGCAATATCCTTGTAAATGCTCAGATTCGAAAATTCCTATAAGTACCATCATTTGTGATTCATTTCAAACACACCAAAAAAAAAATCAGTTTTAAGTTTGATCAAAGACAAAAAAATGTCCGGTCCGGGAAATATTTTCGAGTTGCGGAAGTGGATGTATTCACACAGAGATAATAACGGGAGAGTGACGAAAGAATTTCTCGAAGGGTTAGAGACATTTATGCATCAAGCAGATTCTACACCACTCACGCAGGAAAGTGGTAAGATGTTATGTCCTTGTCGGAAATGCTGCAATACAAAATTAGGTCCTCGTGAAAATGTTTGGAAGAAATTAATAAATAGAGGTTTCATGCCATATTATTATATTTGGTACTAACATGGAGAAGATGCTAGTTGTAGGAATGAAGGTAGCAGTAGTAATAACAATTTTCAGGTTGAACCGGTTGATCATTTGCGTAATGAAAATAGCTATCATCACCAAGAGGAACAAATGGTAGATTGTGATAGGGTTCATGATATGGTAGGTGATGCATTTGTAACTCATGATGATGATGAAGTTGAAGAACCTAACTTAGACGCAAAAAAGTTTTATGAATTGTTAGAAGCTGCGAATGAGCCAATTTACAGTGGTTGTAGAGAAGGTCTGTCTAAATTGTATGAGTATTAAAACCGTTCACAATCTACCTGAAAATTGTATGGATGCATGGCCAGACTTGTTTAAAGAGTATTTCCCAGAAGACAATGTGTTTGCTGAATTTTATTATCAAATTCATAAATTGGTATATAGTCTTGGGTTGCCCTCGGAGATGATAGACGTTTGCATCGACAGCTGCATAATTTATTGGGGAGATGATGAGAAGTTAGAAGAATATCGATTTTGTAAGAAGCCACGATTCAAACCGCAAGGTCGAGGGCGTAATAGGATACCGTACCAAAGGATGTGGTACCTACCAATCACAGACAGATTGAAAAGATTGTACCAATCTGAGTAGACTGCTGAAGGGATGGGATGGCACGCCGAGCATACTCAGACGGATGGAGAGATGACTCATTCATCAGATGCAAGAGCCTAGAAACATTTTAACAATGTACATCCACATTTCGTTAGAAATAGCCGGAATGTGTATCTTGGATTATGCACTGATGGATTTAGTCCATTTGGAATGTCAGGGAGACAATATTCATTGTTGCCGGTCTTTCTTACACCGTACAACCTGCCACCGCAGATGTGCATGCGACGAGAGTTTCTATTCTTGACCATATTATTACCTGGTCCAAAGCATCCAAAAAGATCCCTCGACGTTTTTCTACAACCACTGATAAAAGAGTTGAAAGATTTTTGGTCAACAGGGGTGAGCACATATGATTGTTCAACGAAAACAAATTTTACGATGCGAGCGATGCTTTTATGGACCATAAGTGACTTTCCTGCATATGGGATGTTGTTTAGGTGGACTACACATAGGAGATTAGCTTGTCCATATTGTAATGGAATGAGAGATGCATTTTAGTTGAATCATGTTAGGAAGACTAGTTGGTTCGATTGTCACCGTCGATTTCTTCCCGTTTACCACCCATACCAAAGACACAAGACATTGTTCAGGCATAAAAGGGTTGTCAGAGACACTCCTCCTCCATATTTAACTGGAGAACAAATCGAAGCACAAATCGATTACTACGGTGCTCTAGAAACAGCTCCTCGTGGTGGGAATTGGCATGTTCCCAGTAATATGCCTGATTATTATGATGTTCAGCACAATTGACACAAAAAGAGTATATTTTGGGAATTTCCATATTGGAAAGATCTTCTTTTGCGCCACAACCTCGATGTGATGCATATAGAGAAAAACTTTTTTGAGAACATCGTGAACACTATATTGAATGTCCCAGGGAAGACGAAAGACAACGTAAAATCGAGGTTGGACTTACCCGATATCTGCTCAAGGAGTGAGCTACATATAAAAAGCAATGGGAAAGTTCCAGTTCTGATATTCAGACTCTCATCAGAAAAAAGTCTACGTTGTTCATTTGGGTGGCTTCAGAAGTGAAGTTCCCTGATGGGTATGTTTCAAATCTCTCAAGAAGTGTTGAGAAAGGGCAAAAGTTCTCCGGGATGAAAATTTTTTTTGAGAACATCGTGAACACTATATTGAATGTCCCAGGGAAGACAAAAGACAACGTAAAATCGAGGTTGGACTTACCCGATATCTGCTCAAGGAGTCAGCTACATATAAAAAGCAATGGGCAAGTTCCAGTTCCGATATTCAGACTCTCATCAGAAAAAAAAGTCTCCGTTGTTCAACTAGGTGACTTCAGAAGTGAAGTTCCCTGATGGGTATGTTTCAAATCTCTCAAGAAGTTTTGAAAAAAGGGCAAAAGTTCTCCGGGATGAAGAGCCATGATTTTCATGTCTTTATGCAGTGACTACTTCCCTTTGCATTTGCGGAGCTACTACCGGCAAAAGTACATGAAGCACTTTCAGGTAATTCATATAATACGACGCAAAGATTAATTTATTTCTTTATATATATATATATATATATATATACTAATGTGTATAATTTTTGTTTTTGTAATATATAAGGAATTGGAGCATTTTTTAGGGATCTGAGCACCCGCACTCTTAAAGAGGAAGTTGTCCAACAACTTCATGAAAACATCCCCATCTTAATCTGCAACTTGGAGAAAATATTTCCGCCTACTTTTTTGACGTCATGGAACACCTAGTTGTCCATCTCCCGTACGAGGCATTCCTTCGTGGACCTGTGCATTATGGATGGATGTATCAGTATGAAAGGGCCATGAATACTTTGAAAGGAAAAGCCAAAAACCTAGCAAGAGTTGAAGGTTCTATTGTTGCGGAAAGTTTGACGGAAGAAACATCACATTTCACATCGTACTACTTTGCACCGAAAGTATGTACAAGGAAACGAGCTCCAAGAAGATATGATGATGGTGGTGTCGTGCCGACATATATGGAAGACGATGTTCCAGACATCTTTTGTCAAATTGGGTGATTGGGTGGGAAATTAAAAGAGGTTTGGTGATCGAGTGATGAAGACGTCCATAGTGCACACCTTTATATTCTTCTTATTTGCGAGCATCCATTGATTGGTTATTTTGAATGTTAAATATATAAACATACACACTTATATATATATTTACAATATTAAATAACATAACATATATGATTTTATAGCCAATTTGTGACTTAAGTCGAAGAAGCAATACCTGGCATATCGACAACGGAGTTAGACAAAAGAAAAGATCAACACTTTATCAAGTGGTTGAGGAAACATATATTTATTATAGCTTAAATTTTATGCATACATTACCACAAAGTAAGTCTAATGTCTAAATCTATTACTTTTTTTTGCAGGTTGATTATGACGATCCTGAGTATCCCGCATGGTTTCGCGAATTACTACAAAGTCCAGTTGCAAAGGTCTCTGCATCATCGATGTATTTCACCCGAGGCTATACTTTTCATACCTATGACTATGGTAGACACCGGGCGTCAAGTAATTATGAAATATGTGTGAAAGGCGAAACAGATTTCTACGGGATCTTGTAGGAGATTTATGAAGTTCAATTCCCAGGTATGAGTTTGAATTGCATTATTTTCAAGTGTGAGTGGTATGACCCCGTCGTCAATAGAGGTGTTCGGATTAACAAGAATGGTGTAGTTGATGTCAATGGTGGACTAAGTTACAAGAAATCCTTTTTTTTTTACATCCAGTTTTCGATTACTAATTAATTTCTATGTTGTCTTTATTTTTGCATGTACAATAAATTCGAGCCTTTCATATTAGCTTCCCAAGCAGATCAATTTTGCTTCATTCCATACCCTCGGATTACTACCTCGGGAATAAACTGGTTAGCTGTTATCAAAGTTACACCTCGAGGACGAATAATCGCTGGCGAAGAACCACCATTAAAAGATGAAAACACTAATGAAATCGAGGAACCTGAAGGAGAAATTGATGATATCCTACTCACTGATCTGCATAATCTTGAATACGAAGATGTTCCTGATCACTCGACGGACGAAGTTGTTGAGGACGAGTTTTACGAAAATGATGATGTTTCAACAGATTACGAGAATGTATCCGAATGAATTATGTATGTTTTATAAGTTTGCTTAATCACAAAAATGAATTTGAATTATATGTATGTTTTAAGTTTGTTTAATCACAAAATTAATTTGAATTTGGGGTTAATGTGTAGAAGAGGTTTGGAGTTTAGTTGTAGAAGGGTTATAAGTAAAGGAAGTTGTGGTTTGGGGTTTGGGGTTTGGGGTTTCGAGTTTAGAGATTTACAAACCCTTTCCTCGTAAAACCCTAGTAACAGAAAACACAGGCATAACTATTTCCTCGTAAAGGCTGTTTCCTCGTAAAGTCTTAGTAACAGTGTTACTAGGAATTTACGAGGAAATAAACGCGGGCATAGCTATTTCCTCGTAAAGGCTGTTTCCTCGTAAAGTCCTAGTAACACTGTTTCTAGGATTTTACGAGGAAATAAAAACGCGGGCATAGCTATTTCCTCCTAAAGGCCTCGAAACCCTAAACGCGGGCATAGCTATTTCCTCGTAAACTTAGTAGGACCTTACGAGGAAACAAAATTCCCTATATAAACTCGAGCCATCCGATTTCTCTCATTTGTAGCAATCTTCTCTCTAAATTCTCTTAAGGTTGTCTCTATTTCCTAGTTAGGTGATTAGATTAGGGAATTTAGATTAGGTGGTTAGTTTAGGAAATTTATATTAGGTGGTTAGTTTAGGGAATTTAGATTATGTTAATTTAGTTTTTTTAACTTTTTTTTAAATGATAATAGTATATTAATGTTTTAATTTTTATTTTGTAAATTCAGATGACTAGAAAGAGCAAGCTTGATAGGGCTAAGAGGCCTCTTCAGGGTAGTCATTACGGAGATATGTTCGGTCGTCAGCATGGTCCTCACATAGGCGCATCGTCTTCTTCAGCTCCCAGTTCTTTGATTCCGGATGACAATGTTCCCGAGACTCAGGGAGTTTCTACGGCTCCCCGGTTTGATCCACCACCTCCTCCTCCTCTTCCACCGGTCGCCAGGGTTCATACCGATTTGGAGGTGCCACCAAACGCTCCATTTGCGGTGTACACGGTGGAGGATATTATGGCTCTTCCAGGCAGAGAAGGGCTGCCTGAGTTAGATCATATCCGACGGGACGGCCACAACATATTATGGTATGTTTTAATTTTAAAAAAGTGTTTTTTATTTATTTCTTAATTAACCAAAAATTTACAAATTAATCTAATTAATGTTTTTATTTTGTTTCTTTCCAGATTTGGCCTTGACGGATGTGTCGCTCAGAGCGTCACGGATTGTATCAAGGGATACTTTCCCGATCCAGCTCCAAACTGGAAAAACGCCCAGCCACACAAAAAAGACATGGTTCAAATCGTTCGCTGTAAGTCATGAATTAATAAACTTAATTTATTTTTAATTATTTAAAACTTTTAATATTATTGAACTAATTACTCTAATTTTTTCTTGTTACAGAAAAAATATCGTTGGTCTATAGGGATTCACCAGCGGGTGAAGACGGAGTTTGAGGAGAAGGCAAAAGCGCGATTGCTCGACATGGTCTACAACTGGAAGGGCGACTTTCAGGTGTGGATTTATAAATTATATATATATATATATAGTTTTATATCATTGACTTTAATTAAAACCATTTTAAAATTATTTTTTGTTCAGGTGGATGGTTACGAGGAGCGAAACCCGATTGCCTCACATTTGACGTGTGGGATGGCCTCATCAGATATTGGGGGTTGCCGGACTCGGTCAGAACCTCCCAGACAAACTCCGAGAACCGCATGACAAGAGACGAGCATGGCAACACAAAGATGCTTCACACCGGGGGTCGAGAACCTCACGGGGGAATCCGTCTAGACATGGTAAACTAATTTTTAATAACTATTTAATCTTTACTCTATTTGTATATTCCTAATTAATATTTAATTTTAAAAATTATTTTTAAGCTAAAGAGACAGGAGTTTTTCCATCTCTGAAAGAGCTTTACGAGAGGACCCACCGAAACAAGGCTGGGCATTTTGTAAATCCTAGATCCGAGCGGATCTACAACTAGGTTGTTGCTCCGGTTGACCAATGCCAGACTCAGCTGACTCAACAGTCTGGGACACCAGTCATATTATCCACTCTTGAAGTGGATAAGATTTACGAGGAGGTAAATATTTTGTTTTTCTATTAATTTTTATTATTTATTTAATTTTTTTAAACGTTTTTAATCTTTTTATTTACAGGTCGCCTCTAGGAAAAAGGGACGTATTGTCGGAATTGGTTCCGTTAACGATGTCCCCACAGCGACATTTTCTTATGCTCAGGAACAACACGATGTCACTGCTCAGCTGCGCTCGGAGTTGCAGGCGACGCAGTCTCATGTGAGTTCTCTCACCGATGTTCTGGACGTTGTGGCGGTAGGAAACCCGCAATTTGCGGAGATGTTGTGAGTGAGACGGGAAAACAGAGGGCTTCCAACCCAACAGCATCATCCACCATCAGAGTCACAGCCGACGGAAGAGAAGTTGGCGAGCCGGGACGACTTCATTCGGCAATTTAACGAGCACCATTCGTAGTTTTTTTTTAATTGTATATTATGAATTTAAAAACTTAAATATTTAGTTATTTATAAAATATTTTGTTATTTCTTTTTTATTTATAATTTGTTATTTTAATTTTTTTAAAATATATTATTTAAATTTATAATAAATATTTTTTTAATAGGGAAAAAACATTTTGAAGTAAACTCCTCGTAATATTTTCGCAGTAATTCCTCGTAAACTTTACTAGTAAGTTCCTCGTAAAGCATTACTACGAGTTTATGAGGAAATGTGTAACTATGAATTTACGAGGAAATATCACTACAAGAAAACTAAGCCTTTACTAGGAAACTTTACTAGGAAAATAATTCCTCGTAAAAATATTACGAGTTTACTTCGAGTTTACGAGGAAACCATTTTTCCTCGTAAAGTTCTCGTATACTTACGAGAAAACAGTTTCCTCGTAAACTTATAGCAATTCCTTTCCTCGTAAAGTCCTAGTAATAATTTACTATGTGGGAGTCGATTTCACCCTACTGTCAAATAAATCGTAAAAAAGGAAACTTCGGGAAAACCCTAAGTTTCCAGAGGAACCGGCTATCTGCGAGAACCGCACAACGAAAATAAGATGACGAAAATACTTAGAATTTAAATGAGAATAAACGAAAACAGAGAGCAAAGAGGTTCTTATTCCGAATCTGCGTAGAACTG